>JAJOOE010002805.1:0-22011 GCA_036250405.1 Solanum raphanifolium | reverse complement strand
ATAAATAAAGGTTTACTAAGAAATCAACCAAGACTATTTATTATATTTAAAATGAAAAAGTATGATAATATACTACTAAACTAATTATATAAAACGGTTAAAAATAATTATGGCATAAAATATACTTAATATACAAATGAATAGTGTCACTTGATCTTTTAGTAAGCATAACTTCTAAAAAATGTAAGTATTTATTTATAAAATATAAAATGAATAGAGACAATTTTGCCTTTCACTAATAATTTATAAAATATCTATTTTTCAAAAGACGTACATATATTTCTACTCTTTAAAAGAACTTTCATATTATTATTTTTCATTTAAAGATACAGAAAGACACTTTAAACATGTGTGAATAGGAATTATATCTTTTGATTCATTGATGCGAGTATTTTTGTCTATTTCTAGTATTACTGCAACTAAAATAAAATAAACAATATATAAATATTGAGTACTATTTACTAATATGTATTAAATAGAAATAGATAGATCTTAATATATATTAAATGAACTAAAAACCTGAAATTAGAACAATCTTTATTACAAACGCAATCAAACAACTTATGAAACAGAAATAGATAGATTTATAGTTTAAGACATGAAAAGTTGATATATAAACAGAGTTCAAGAATATTGTCCCTAAAATTATTAATTCAAAAATTTCCAATTGATGCATGTATGCATTTATTCTAAAATAAAATAGAAATTTGTGTTACGTTAATATGCAGAAATAGTTAGTAATGTGAAAATCCACAATATATACATTATGAATATAAAATTTACCTTGTCAATATTTGATATCATATAAAATTGTAAAGCCATAACTGGTGTTCAAAAGAACAATGTTTGGTTTCTACATCGTAGGATTATGCGGTAGTATTTAATTGATGGGCAGTTTTAAAACTAGTTTGGATTTTAAGCATTTATTAAATTAAATAATTTAAAATCTATGAAGGGAATACTTTTAAATATTAATTTAGGATGTGGTGAAGTGCAGTTGAAGTCGTTCATTATGGATAGTTGTTGTTATATTATTAGTATCATCATCATCATCACCATCACCACCACCACCACCACCACCACCACCACCACCACCACCATTATTACTATTATTATTATTACTATTATTATAATTATTATTATTATTATTTTAAAAATTTTCCTTTTATTTTTGTTATAAAGAAGGAGTAGTTATGAAAAGTTAATTTGAACATTTTATATAAATAATAGTATGACAATTACCCACAAAAATAGAATCATGTCGTGCTTATTAAAATTTTCAGTATTCTTTTTTTAATTATTTTTGAAAATTGTATTTCAAAAATGGAAGTTTTAAAATTCAAATTTAAAAACAGTAACGAATTTTTAATTTTAGGAAAAAAACATGGAATTATTTAGTTGATTTAGTTTTTTTCTTTTTGATTAATTTTAGATACAAACTTCAACGGGTTTTAAATTATTGTTTGAATTTTAAAACTATTGAATTTTTGTGGTGCTGACATGTGTCACTTTTTCCTCTCCTATTATATATAAATAGATGTCTTATGATGATATCTCTTATGCTTGTGACTTATGTTGTTGTCTCTGATGGTTATGGTATATGTCTTATGTTGACTAATGCCTCTTATATGCTTATGTTGATGATTTATGCTAGCCATCATATTTAGTACATTATTGTACTAATGCATACTTTTTTCTACATTCTAATCAAATGTAGGGTTCCGCAATATTGACTTCCATCCTCGTGGCTAGGTTCATAGTAGATCAAGAAGATAAGTTTTGGTGAGTCCTCATAGCATCGAGGACTTGATCACCCTTTCCTTTTACGTCTTTCTTTTATGTTTAGATTTTGTATGGGTTGTGTCCCTAACTCTTTTCAAGTATTAGATGGTTTGAGACAAGTGTAATAGCCTTCTGTTTCGTTTTATGAGACTTCGATTGTATTGAAAAATATTTTCAATTTCCGCACTTTTCTATTATCTTATGTTGTGATATGCTAAGTGGCTTACATGGAACTTTTCGGGGTTCTATGTGCCTTGTTACATATAGGGGTACCCTTGGATCGTGACAAATGCAGTGGTCTACGATTCCCATCGACGGTCGTAGGTCCACCCATGGACCATGGATAGATCTGTAGATCCCAGGTATGAGTTCTGAATTTTACTAAGTGTTAGAGTGAACCATGGTACCCATCGACGGATCGTATGTTGACCCACAGACCGTCGACAGGGTTTTATGGGTCCAAGTTAGGGTTACAATCGACCCGACCCGGACCCCAATTAAAATAAAAACCCTTCATTTTAAATACAACCCCCATTTCCCTTGATTAACGTATGAATAACACCTCATCCGATACTAGGTACTAGGAACAACAAAATAGGAGAAAGATTCTTGGGGGATTGACTAACCAACTACTAAGTTCAACTCAACGGGTGCAAATCACTAACAAAAAATGCTAATTCTTCATGGGTAGGATGGACTTTAGGTGAGGCACTTTTCTCTTGAACAATTACCTCGTTTCCATTGAGTTCTCTCGAACCTCAACAAACTACATAAAAAGACCAATCCAAAACCTCACCACATCCACTCTCTCGAGCTAGATACATAGGATAAATCTTGGGCTTCACTTTCTTGAGCTGAAACCGTCAAGACCCACTAACTATGAGTGCCAACTTATCACCTTAGCTTTACACTTCTTTCTCAAGCAAGCATAAAATCCTGAATTATATTTGAAATAAACATACAATATAGAGGTTAAACCACAACAATAACTCAGACCCAATTCAAATTAACACCAAAATCGATAATAACTAGCATTCAGTAAGTCAAACGCAGCAATTGGTTACATTATCAAACCCCCAAGATCGGGGTTTTAGGAAATCATCGTAAAAGAAAGAAATTCAATACCTACTACATGCTCCATTGCTGGGTATTTGAAAATTGAAGTTCTAAGATGAATAATATCTTTTCTATGGCAATACCCAACTGAAATCTCTTGCCAAAATTGCTTAAAAATCAACAAGAGTAGTGTTTGTGTTCTCTCTATTTCGTTCTTCACAATCACTGAATGCTTTCTCTCTCTGCCAAAAATCAATTTATACTGATCAGAGGTGTGGCTTTTGGGGGTCAATCAGCGTGGAAAGTCGGGCTTCGCCGACCATTCGGCGACTCACCAATCGTCCTTGTCTATTTTGCCTTCTTTCTTCACATTTTCCTCGTTCAAACACTATAATTTTAGGCAATCTAGATTGGGATTGCCGATCATTTCCGCGACGCACCCTTTAGTCTTTTAGCTCACCAATTCGAGTTCACCTTGGTCTCGACCAGTACGTTCGGCTACATGATCTTCCTTCACCGATAGGGAATACAGTTCGCCTAAGTTTTTCCTCTTTCAGGCTCAGTGTTTTGTAAATTTAGGCAGTCCAGGGGTAACTTGTCGATTCGCCGAGTTCTCTTGGCGATCATCAGGCTTCTTTTTCTCCCACTTTTCAGCTTGTGTTGTCCTTTTTGCCTATTAGTGTCCTTTCTTTGTTTCTCAACCCATATACCTGATAATTATGGATTTAACATCAATTTATGGCACAAATTAAGTATTTGATGACACTAAATCTATTTACACAAAGCTCCAAATGAGTTCAAATCTTGGCCTCATCAACACCCCTAACTTAGACTTTTGCTTGTCTTCAAGTAAAACTCAAGTTCAGTAGTTCAACAAGGATGTCTCAAACAGTGCTACAAAAGACTCAACATGAATGCACACAACAAGACTCAACTTACTCGTGCAATGACCAATTGTGCACTCAGAGATTCAAATTGTGACTCACAATTACCAAAGATGCTCAAGTTCACAATACTTGCTTCAAATGCAAGTTCAACCTCAACAAAAGTACACAAATGCCCTCACACAAAGATGATTCCCTATTCACACAAGGTTCTTCAACAATTTATAGTTCCAGAATCACATATGACTCTCACACTCACAAAGATAAACATATGCATGACTTCACCCATAGGTTTGCCCTTATTTTCCAATCAACATTCGCTTCAACTCACTCAAGATCACAAAGGACTTTTCAAAGCATGAAATGGGGCTGAGTGTAATGGTATGGTCATTTAGGCTCAATGGTTGCTACCCTCATTAAATGTGGTTTGAACATCCTTTTCTTCCTTTTCTTCAAATTTATTATCATGCTCACAATTCACCCAATTATTCAACTTTAAATGGACTACCAGATACCCCATTTCTTTTGCAACTTTAACTACTTTATTTCACAACTTTTTCATTGTTTTTCTTTCTTTCTCTTCTTTTTTATTTACATAGAGGGGTTCCATCTTTTAAAGACCATTGCTCAAAGGGGAATTTTTCACACTTCTTGATTTGCCTTCTCTTTTCACCACACTCCCAACTTAGGCTTTTGGCCTAAGTTGGATATTCAAACAAACCAAACTTCATGAAAGTTATGGGTGAATGGATAAAGAGGGGTCACAATTGTTCAAGTTTCTTCCAAGAAAAGGATAAAGCTCAAAGGGGTTCAAGCAAGGTTTTCACCATCTCACAAGGTTGGCCACAAAAAGAGGTATCACGTCAATTTGTTTCACTCATGGAATTTGTTGCCTAAGATCATTTCAAGAGTTTGCATCACTTAGTCAGCCGGACCAACGGGGAAAATTCTAGGTGTCATCACACAATGTTCAAGGTAAGCTCATCACACAAGGAATTGACACCAATATCAAGCGAGACTCCACACTTTCTAGCTAGTGTGCAATGTGCATCACAGGAGACTTCATTCGATGACCTGCTAGTCACAACGAGATGCACAAAGTCCACACATTGTCTATGCAACTTCATTTGGCCTCGTTGTAGTAGCACATTCACTTCATTCAATTAAGAGCACTATTCAAGTCATCAGCATTGATCACGACTGATACTCGAATAAATTTTGAGCGAGCAAAGGGGTTAATAACCAGAATCCTACCACCCCCACCAAAAGCATCCAACATTGTCCCCAATGTGAATAGAGAACAAACAATAACTAAAGAAAATATAAACTACTGGCACTTAAACAAGTAGAGTAGGATGACAAGGAATCTTCACTAGGCGCTCATTTGTTTGAGTCACCGAACTGTTTGGCGATTCGCCAAATGGTGTGGAGCTCGCCAAAACTTCCAAGTGAAACATGTCCATGTTGGGGCAGAAAGGCGGACAAGAGCAAGTCCGATGAATACATTAGTGCATCGCCTTATGGAATTGGAACCTCATCAAGTGATCTAAGACTCCAGGCTCTCAAGGCTAATGCAAAAAGGCGATTAAAATTGGGTCGCCTAATCACTTCGGTGACTCGCCGAGTGGTGCATGTATCGCGCCTAAAGTTCCAGTGTCTCATCCCATTTTTTATGCCAGGAAGGCAATCAACTTCGTGCTCGCTGAACTTACTCAACAATCCACCGATGGGACCTTAGCCTTGAAAAATTACCTACACCTGCACATTCATCACACATTATTCAAAACACTAAAACTTGGGTTGCCTCCCAAGAAGCACCTTATTTAACGTCATGGCACGACGTGGAAATGGTCTCAAGCATCTTCCAGATACATCACTTCAATCACAGAAATTTCATGACATTCTCCAAAATATAACTTCAAGCGTTGCCCATTTACTTCTTTACCTTAGACTTCAGTGGCTCCATTAGTGAACACCCGTGTTACTTTAAATGGGACTAACTATTTGGATTTGAGCTTTCCCGGAAAGAGTCTTAGTCGATAATTATACAGCAACACCCAATCTCCAACTTGGAATTCCTTCCTAAGGATTGTAGAATCATGCCACTTCTTTATCTTTTTCTTGTAGATTGCTGAACTTTCATAGGCCCTAAACTTGAATTCATCCAATTCATTGAGTTGATCTACTCTTCCTTTTGAAGTTTTTGCCCAGTCCAGATTCAGAGCCTTTAATGCCAATAATGCTTTGTGTTCCAGTTCAACCAGTAAATGGAAAGATTTCCAAAAGACTAGTTGATATGGAGACATATTCGCTGGTGTCTTGTAGGTGGTGCGATATGCCCACAGAGCATCATCTAAATTTCGAGACCAATCAGTCCTATTTGCATTTACGATCTTACCCAAGATACTCTTGATCTCTAGATTCGAAACTTCCACTTGGCCACTTGTTTGAGGATGATATGGCGTTGCTACTTTATGTCTCACCCCATATTTTCTCAATGCAGACACAAAAAGCCTATTGCAAAAATGGGATCCACCATCTCTAATAATAGCCCGAGGAGTGCTGAACCTCGCAAAGATGTAGCATTTTAGGAACTGAACAATACTTCTCCCTTCATTGTTTTGTAGTGCCATAACTTCTACCTATTTAGAAACATAATCTACTGCCACCAATATATACTTATTACCAAACGAACTCACAGATGGACCCATGAAATCTATTCCCCAAACATCAAATAACTCAACCTCCAAAATAGGCTTGAGGGGCAGCTCATGCCTTCTGGACACTCCACCTTGTTTTTGACATTGAGTGCACTTATTTACAAAATCATGAGCATCTTTTTAAAGGGATGCCCAGTAGTAACCACTTTGAAGAATTTTAGCAGTTGTACGCACCCCACCATGATGACCACCAATCGGTGAAGCATGACAAGCATGGAGAATTTTGATGAATTCCTCCTCCGGCACACATCTCCAAATGATATGGTTTGCACACTCTCTGAATAAGTATGGTTCATCCCAAAAGTATTTCTTGACATCGATAAAAAACCTCTTTGGTTGGTAGAAGTTCAGTTTCTCCGGTACCAATCCACACACTACATAGTTAGCAAAATCAGCATACCAAAAAGTTTGTTGTATAGTTACCGTGAATATCTGTTCATTGTGAAAGGCATCATTTATGTCTACCTCTAGCTCGTCATTCTCCTTGCCTTCTAACCTTGATAGGTGGTCAGCCACCTGATTTTCACAACCTATTTTGTCTTTGACTTCAAAGTCAAATTCTTGCAACAGCAGCACCCACCTTATTAATCTTCGCTTGGCATCTTTCTTTCCCATCAAATACCGCAGAGTAGTATGATTTGTCTGAATAGCCACTTTAGTTCCTAGCAAGTATGCTCAAAATTTCTCAAATGCATATACCACCGCAAGTAATTCTTGTTCCATAACTGTATAGTTATGTTGAGCACCATTCAGAGTTTTAATTGCGTAGTAAATGGGGTGGAATAGCTTATTGTGTTTTACCCCAATACAATGCCTAGTGTCGTGCCTCTTGCATCACACATCACTTCGAAGGGTGATGACCAATCGGGCTAATGATAACCGGAGTGGAAATCAATTTCTCTTTCAAACATTTAAATGCTATCATGCAAGCATCATCAAAATTGCATTTTACTTCCTTCTCCAAAATTTTGCACAAAGGGTGTGAAATTTTTGAAAAGTCTTTGATGAACTTTAGGTAAAAACCTACATGCCTCAAGAAACTTCGAATGCCTTTCACCGAGATCGGTGGTGGTAACTTCTTTATGACTTTATTTTTGCTTTATCAACTTCTAGCCCTTTTTGTGATATTTTGTGACCAAGAACTTCCCTAACCATGAAGTGGAATTTCTCCCAATTTAGGACCAAATTTGTCTCCACACATATCTGAAGGACCTGCCCCAAGTGTGCCAAGCATGCTTCGAAAGTATCACCCACAACTGAGAAGTCATCCATAAAGACTTCCATTGAATCTTCTACCATAATAGCAAAAATAGATAGCATGCAATGTTGAAATGTTGTTAGAGCATTACACAACCCGAATGACATTCTTTTGAAAGCGAGAGTCCCATACGGACAAGTGAAAGTGGTTTCTCTTGGTGTTGTGGGGGAATAGATATTTGATTATATCCGGAGTACCCATCCAAGAAGCAATAACATCTTCTTTATGAAAGTCGATCAAGCATCTGATCCATAGAGGGCATGGGGAAGTGGTCTTTTTCGGTCCAGGAGTTTAATTTTCGGTAATCCATGCATACTCTCCATCCGATTACCGGTCGCACAGAAACAAGCTCCCCCTTTTTCATTTGGGACCACCGTGATGCCTCCCTTTTTTGGTACACATTGGACTGGACTCACCCACTTACTATCCGCAATAGGGTAAATCACCCCTGCATCCAACCACTTTATTATCTCATTTTTCACCACCTCTTGCATTGGTGGGTTCAATCTCCTTTGATGCTCAACACTTGACTTACACTCGCTATCTGAATTTTGTGAGTGCAAATGCTGGGTGGAATGCCCACAATGTCATTGATAGTCCATCCAATGGATTTGATGTATTTTCTCAACACTTCAAAGAGAAACTTCACTTGCCATTCAAGCAAGTCAACTGCAATAATTACGGGTAAAGTGTTATTTTCCCCAAAGAATGCATATCGAAGATGGGAGGGGAGCACTTTTAACTCAAGCTTTGGTGGTTCCTCCGTTGATGGCTTTGCGGGAGGATTTTATCGATTCTTTAGATCAATATCCAGACTTATTAGAGTTTTTGAATATTCCCCCAAACCCGAAAGGGCAGCTACTACCTCATCGTAACCTTGGACTTCAGCCTCATCATAGTTTGCAAGTACCATTTCAAGTGGCTCACTCATGCACATTAAATGGCTAACACTAGCCACAACTTCATCAATTATATCAATAGCTGAAACCACATGAAAATCGCTTGGGTGCTTCATAGACTTACACACATTAAAGGTTACTTCATATTCATACACGCAAAATTTCAACTCTCCACTTTCAACATCTACTAACGCTCTCCCGGTTGCAAATAAAGGTCTTCCCAAAATAATTGGAATTTCTGCATCAATCTCTCAATCAAGGATGACAAAATCAGCCGGAAAAATGAATCGGTCAACCTTTACCCTTGATATCATAGAGTATTCCCATGGGGTTCTTAATAGATCGGTCTTCCATCTAAAGCCTCATTGTTATGGACTTTAGTTCACCCAACCCAAGTTGCTTATAGATCGCATATGGCATTAGATTTATACTTGCTCCTAAATCACATAGGGCCTTGGCGAATTGGAGCATACCGATTGTGCAAGGAATGTTGAAGGCTCTGGGATCTCCCTTCTTTTTTATCGTCTCATTAGTCATAACTAAAACTATGAGAGACTTCAATTGTTTCAAAGTTCAAGCTTCTTTTCTTTGTGACTAACTCCTTCATAAACTTGGCATAACCCGGCATCTCCAACAATGCCTCCACTAGACGGAGATTAATCGATACTGTCTTAAACGCCGAAAAGAACTTCTTGAAGTTTTCATCCCCATTTTTCTTCTTGAGACGTTGGGGAAATGGAGGAGTTATTTTTGGAGGAGGTTGCACCACTTTTGACATTGGAGTGCTTTTTGCTGCATCTGTTTGTAACTCTTTGGTAATGCTTTGTTGGATGGGTGTCTTTTCTTCCTTAATACTTTTGTCTTCTTCATGAGCTTGTGCTTCAGCAATACCCTTCAGATCACCTACTGCAACCTTCCCACTACGCATAACCACAACCAGATCTCTATAACCATCCTACTCAAAGTTGTGATGTGTATGGTTTCACCATCCCCTATCATTTTTGGTTCTAATTGTGGTGAAAGTAGACTCAACTGACCTTAAAGTACATTGATTGTATCAGCGTGAGAGTTCACTCTATTATTTAATGATGAGAAATCGGCTTTCATCCCTTTTAGACAATCATCCAAACCCTCGACTTTGTCAAGGATATGAGACAACAAGTCGTCCACACGGAGACTACTTGCACTCCCCTTTGACTTTGGGCTCTCACTCGATTGAGTGTGGTCTTCTTAATGATCATCCTAGCTTCTCCAAGGATCACTTTGCTCAGACCATTCTTGATAGTATCTTTTTTTCTCTTCTTCTTTGTGAGAGTTCCAACCTTGATTCCCACCCCGCTGTAAATAGCGTGAGTGGAAACACTCCTCATATTTATTAGAGTTCCAACCTTGATTCTCCCCTAGCTTTGAATAGCTCGAGGAAGAACCCTCCTCAACTATAAACACTCCCCTCGTTCCTTTGGGATTTTTCACATCCTGTAACACTTGTGTTTGTAGTAACTCCATTTGGGATAACATCTTCTTGATGTTCTCATCCCTTTCTCTTTCCTTATCAAGTTGCTCTTGAGTCATTCTAAAGCAAATGGGCGAAACTTGATCTTCTTGAGTGTACCAAGATGATTTATTTTCGTCATGTCATCAAGAAGAAATGAAGCCACCTCAAACGATTGAAACTTTATTCCACCTTGAACCAATTGATCAGCCACTCCTTTATTTACCAAATCAAAACTTCGATAAAAGTATTGGAGCAGCACATTGTTTAGCAGTCCGTGAATCGGGCATTGAAATAGGAGTTTCTTAAACCTCAGCCACGTTTTATGGATGGGTTCATCCTTGAATCGCTTGAAACCTTGAATGTTATCTCTGAGTTTCATCATCCTCGATGGGGGAAAGAACCTCACATTGAATGTCATGGTAAACGCATCCCACAATGTTATAGAATTCCTTGGTAACTCAACCAACCTTCCCCCATCAAAGATAGTGGAAATAACCTGAGCCGGATTGATTCTTGAGACACATTCTTGAATGAAAGCGGGCAGCAAACATCTATAAAATTCCACACATGCTCATTTGGGTCTTCATGAGTCAACCCTTCGTAGAGTCCCTTCATTTGAAGGAGATGGAGAGTTGTGCTTGTAACATCAAATATAGCATTCTTTTCGGTTGATGGTAGGCAAATTGCACCAATTCAACCCAATTGAATTTTGTTGTGCACACTGTTAATATCATCAATATCATCTCGGTGACCCGCTTGGCTACCGTTCATCTCATTCTCACTCATTTTCTCTTATGCTCAGCACAACCAACACAAACACAATACAATCTAAATCGATTCAACTACAGCCAACAAATTCACAAATTAAACTTCGCAAAAAGGAATTCTAAACAACGCTACTCCACAGCAGCGGAGCCATTTTGATTAATGTATCAACCACACCTCATCCAATACTAGGTGTAAATGATGGTTAAGTAGTATAAACAGAACAAAAGAGTTGTAGTCGATCCCACAGAAAGTAATACTATTTTGAATTCAAATATGAAGTTATAACGGTGACTTTTGCAGCGGAAGGAATAAAAGTTTTTGGAAACTATGGACCAAATTAGAGGAGTAATCACAATTCCCAAGTGAGCGGTTTTTAGACTAGAAACAATTTCAACAATTAACTAGCAACAACCAAATAGGAGAAAGATGCTTGGGGGATTGACTAACTAACTTCTAAGTTCAACTCAACGGGTGAAAATCACTAACCAAAAATGCTAATTCTTCATGGGTAGGATGAACTTTAGGTGAGGCACTTTTTTCTCGAACAATTACCTTGTTTCCATTGAGTTCTCTGAACCTCAACGCACTACATAAAAAGACCAGTCCATAACCTCACCACATCCACTCTCTCGAGCTAGATACATAGGATGAATCTTGGGCTTCACTTTCTCCAGCTGAAACCGTCAAGACCCACTAACTATGAGGCCAACTTATCACCTTAGCTTTACACTTCTTTCTCAAGCAAGCATAAAACCATGAATTATATTTGAAATAAACATACAATATAGAGGTTAAACCACAGCAATAACTCAGACCCACTTCGAATTAACACCAAAATTGATAATAACTAGCACCCATTAAGTCAAACAAGGCGATTGGTTACATTGTCAAACCCCCAAGATCGGGATTTTAGCCAATTAACATAAAAGAAAGAAATTCAATACCTACTACATGCTCCATGGCTGGGTATTCAAAAATCAAAGTTCTAAGATGAATAATATCTTTTCTATTACAATACCCAATTGAAATCTCTTTCCAAAATTGCTTAAAAATCAACAAGAGTAGTGCTTTTGTTCTCTATATTTCGTTCCTCACAATCACTGAATGCTTTCTCTCTCTTCCAAAAATCAATTTATATTGATAAGAGGAGTGGCATTTTGGGGTCAATCAGCGAGGAATATTGGGCTTCGCCGACCAGTCGTCCACTCGCCAATCGTCATTGTCTATCGCCTTTTTTATTCACATTTTCCTCATTCAAACACTGTAATTTTAGGTGATCTAGATCGGGATCGCTGATCATTTCTGCAATGCGCCCTTTAGTCTTTTAGCTCGCCAATTTGAGTTACCTTGGTCTCGACCAGTAGTTCGGCGACATGATCTTCCTTCGCCAATACAGTCGGCTATTCGCCGATTGGGAATGTAGTTTGCCTAAGTTTTTCCTATTTCAGGCTCAGTTTTCTGTAAATTTAGGTGGTCCAGGGGTAACTTGGCAATTCGCCGAGTTCTCTTGGCAATCGTCAGACTTGTTTTTCTCCCTCATTTTTAGTTTGTGTTGTCCTTTTTGCCTATTAGTGTCCTTGCTTTGTTCCTCAACTAATATACCTGAAAATTACGGATTTAACATCAATTTATGGCACAAATTAAGCATTTAAGGACACTAAATATATATACACAAAGCCCCAAATGAGTCCATATTTCGGACTCATCATCCCTCTTTCCCCCTCAACTGTTCCAAACCATTAAGATACCCTATATTCATCCATTAAAATCCCCCATTACTCCCATTTATTCTCCTCTTCCAATTCCATTTCCCCCAATCTCTCCCAAATATTCCTAATACTCTTTTCCTCTCCAAATTCCTCTCTTCCACAAGAACATTCAAGTCCAGGTTTGGTGTCAAGGTCGGTCTAAAGAACACAAAATTTACTACACTACACACTCACCAACTTTGCTTACTTGAAAGGTAAATGATTTCACAAGAACTTTGAACTTCTTTTCATTGTTTAAATTCGAAGTCACAAAGTTGAACTTGACCTTGGGTAGTTAATCATGTGTAAAATTATTGAAATCTAGTTCATATACTACCCTTGGAACAATGGTGTGTGAGTGTGGTCTTATTTAGATTAAATAATTTGGTTTGATATGTCTAGATTAAAGTTTTGACGTATAGGGTTTCGTTGTCTCTGTCTTGGAAGTCAAATTTTGCATAATCGAAACCCTAATGATGAAAAACTACTACATAATATGTTGAAATACATGTTTAGACTTAGATTAGTTGTTGAATGTTGTGTTTAATGTGTTGAATGAAAAATTTGAATCACAAGTCTGGAACAGCACTGGTCGACGGCCTCAACCCACGGACCGTAGGTCGTGGTCCATCAATAGAATGCACTTAAACATTTGTTAAGTTGAAAGCCATGTCATGGACTACGGTTCGTCATTCCATCGGTGGACCATTCTGCACGTTCGTGCTTCCAATATTAGAGACCTAACAATGGATTGTTTGACATATGGAAGGGATCCACGACTTGTCTCTCCATCGACTGGCCATAGGTACCCATCATGTGTCACAAAAAATAGCTATTGTCTGTAAAAAAAATTGTTTTTTGTCTATGTCCAAATGGTGTTCTAAAATTATTTCTTGGTTCTTTTTTACTTTTTAAGTACTAACTAAGCTTCCACATGTTTGATGGTGCCTAAACAAGCACTCGGTACTCACAAGAGTGGCAAGTCAAAGTCGATTGTACCTTCGCTCCGACTCATTAACGAATCCAATGCAGATGAGTATGCACCAGAGCACACTAGAGGCTCCCCCATTGTGCCATTGACCACGAGGCACCGAATAGTCAGGTTGTCGTAGCGGAGGAGGAACCACCTAGTCATGCACCTGCCCCCAGTCTGAAGAGGGGGTCCAGCATTCGAGAGAGTTGCATTTCGTCTTAGAGTCGCACACCGGCTCAAGTTCCAACGGCACACCAGCCTCCGCATCCATTCCCACTAGCTCCGACAAGGCTCATGACCCGCCAAGCATACCGATGTTCCCAATTCTTCATACCACCAAACCAAACAAGTGGTGTGTTGAGGGCTAGTTCCAAATCTACTATGATGGCCAGTACCGAAAAAAACAACACAAGAAGGCCAGGACCATTACGGAGGAGCGTTGGGTACTTATTGGGATCCTTCATACTATGCCCGACATTGAGGAGTTGTTCAAGAGGTACAAGTGTGATTGGATTCCATGGAGGTTGTGCAATTATAAAGAGGAGATGACCCGTGAGTTCTATGCCTCCTACGCCAACACCGTCTGAAATACTATGCCCAAATGGGTGAAGCAACTGCCTCAACCTCCACTTCAGGCCACACTGGTGTAGAAGTTCTCCGTCGACATCTCCAATACTACTATTCATCATTTTATTTACGGCCCAGCCCACACTCGGCCGATTAATACACTGGAGTATGACTATAGGATGGGGGTGGTTCAGAGTGGGGAATTTTAGAGAGATGCCGATCAGTGAGAGGCCTTACTGAGATGGATGTCCCATCATATAGCCGAGGAGGGAGAGAGCATCGAGTGAGTGCGAAATACCACATTGTCTATCAGAAAGGCACCCCAGAGCTTTACTGCGAAGTACGTTTGGTCCATAATTCATACTAGATTGTCCCCTACACAGGCGTATAATTTCGTGACTTGGGATAGGGATGTGATGTTAGCAACGATTATGGAGGGGCCAGAACTTTATTTCTCCCGCATCTTGATTGTCGAGATTCATGAGAGGGCTTTCAAGACTACTACTACTTTTTCCTTCCCTTGTCACATCTTTCATCTGTGCAGGGAGGCTTCAATGCCTATTTTGCATTGTGACAGTTTAATCGAGGCAACGAAGACTGTGGACGTCAGCTTGCGGCACCGCAGAAAGGACCACAGGTTGACCTACCTCATTTGGGTGCTGACACCATTATGCCTTCCCCTAAAGCATATGCATGGGCTCCTCATCTACTTCCACTAGTAAGGTTGCTAGCTCGTCACGAGCCACTACCCCTCCAAGGCTTACTTTAGTAACTCTGGCCCGAGTCCATATGTTAGAGACTCAGATGACCACCTTGATGCAGCACATAAGGCCTTGGATGAGCGATATGTTGAGGATTATGAGGAACATATGGAGTGGATGATAGGCGCAAATTTCAAGTTGTCTACAAGTGGTTAGATGCGTTCGAGCTTCGAATACTGGAGAGGCCTGGCCCCGTTGTTGATGTGAAAACTTCCCAAACGGAGTTGACTAGGCTCTGGTCTGATGTTGATGCCCTACTTTCTCCTGTTGTGGCTGTCTCCAAGCCCACACCTGAGGTTGAGAAGGATGAAGTGGTGATGTCTGCACTTTTTTGCGATACTATGCCGCCACCCGACCCTTCCTGTGTGGCAGGAAAGCATCACCGCTCTTCTGAGTAGACTTCAAATACTGAGGAGGCCTGCCGAACTAAAAAGAAAGAGAAGAAACAGGTAGAGGTGGCCCAGAGATAGTCTTTGTTTGAAGAGGAGTTGCGACAGAGCAGAGCCCATGAGATGGAGTTTGTGGGTGCATCAGGTTGGAGGAGCACTACTGATGGTGTTCCCATTATTCATGAGGGCGTCACTATTGCTGATTATGTGAGTTCCGAGAAATCGAACCCACCCGCTTCTTGATGGGTCATTGGCGCTTATGCGTCACAGGTTTGCTTCACCCTTTGCCTTACATATTTTGTTTCGTTTTTTGCATTGAGGACAATTGCACCATTTTTTTGTGGGGGTGGGGCAAATGGGTGTGTGAGTGGCAGGGTGAAGTCTGAGTAACCCAACTCATAACCCTCCGTTGGGGTTTTCTTGCCTGTGTTCATATTCCCCAAGGAACCATTTTTCATTTATGTTGAACCGGCATGTGTAGGATTTTATGTGTGTAGAAGTAGATAGAAAGAATGAAAGCATGATGGCATAAGAGAATGAGATTGATGCATGTCCGAAATTTTTTGAAATATGCTAGATCCATAGGCTTTATGAGTTCAGTGTGTTGGATCTTCATGTGACATGATAGGAACCGATATGATAGCATGTCTTAAGATAAAACTTCTACTAGGTGCTTCAATATTTGATAATAAAACAACATGCCAAGTGTGTAAGAGGAAATTGTGTATGTTCTTGCAGTATGTGCCAACTAGAACTTGCCTCCTTGGTCCTGTTAAGATAATCTAGGCTGGGAATTAGGAAATGATCATAGGCCTTTGTTCAAATAAGTCCACTTAAGCCTAAAAGTATCCAACGAAAAGAAATAAGTGCTCTATTTGATCCAAATGTTTGAGCCTAATGAATACCACTTCTTTCAATACACCTAACCCACCTTCCCTAAAATACTATTTTGGCCCTGGTCCCTCCTTGGACATGTGCACCGTAAATTAGGCCAAAAGCCTAAGTTGAGGGTGGCTAAGTTAGAAGTTACCTTAATCTCGATCGTGGTTCGACCTCGGACATTGTGCACCTCAACTCATGCAAAATACATAAGTTGAGGGTGGCTATGAAGAAGGAAACTTAAAGAAAAGGGTATGAAAAGAGTTGTGTATAGAAGAAGAAAAAGGATAGAAATAGGTGTGACTAAATTCAAAAGAAACAAAAAGAGTGATAATGATGCTGAGAAACAAAGAAAGAAGAAGTAAAAGAACAAGAAAAAGTGGAAAAAGAAGAATGAAAAAGTCAAAGTCTCATCTGTACTGAAGTAAGTCAAGGAAAAGAGCAGAAAATAAAAAATATGTCATAATTGGTTGAGAAAGAGGTAAATAGCTAATGTAATATCAATGAGGGCAGAAAAGTCATCAAAACTACCCAAATGTATCCTACCTGACCCTAAGCCTACGTTACAAGCTAATAAAGTCCTATAGTGATCCTAGTGACTAGTCTGGAGAGTATGGGCAGTGAAAATAAGGGCAAGCCTATGGTATTGAGCACTAATTGTACTTGAACTCACTTCTGAGTGGTGATATATATTGGTCTGTCTATGTCATGTTTTGATCCGCATGAGCTAGCTTATTGAGTCTGCAAAAAAAAGATTTGCACTAAGGGAAATAGTTATTTAGAAAGCAATGTGATTGCTTGAGTTCGTATGTTTGCTTCTAGATGAGTGTCGTTTAGATTTTTTAGTGTGTCGCTTGAGGACAAAGAACAATTTTAAGTTGAGAGTGTTGATATACCGTGAGTTTACAGTATTTTTGATGCATTTCACTCTGAGTTTGTGTGAGTCTTGGGCTGTTTGTTATTAGATATGATTGTTTTTATGTAATCTTTGCAGGAAATAAGTTCGGAAGTGGTTGAGAGAGAAAGGAAATGAAGTTGCAGCAGTAGCTGTCGACGGAGCCAGCCACGGACCGTCTTTCCAATGATGGGCCGTAGGTGAAGAGTCGTGGATGTGAGTTCAAGGAAGTTTGACCATGTGTGGAACCACAGAAGCAAACGACGCCCCGTAGAGTGAATGACGGACCATCCTACACAACCATCGTTTTGATTAGAAAGTTAAGTTCCAATACTTGAACCACGAAAGAATAGAACGAACCGTAGGTGGTAAAACCGTCGGTTGAAGAGTCTGAAATAGTTACCAAGTGCTGACCCACTGAGGTGACCCACGGACCGTAGGTCGATCTATGGTCCATAGGTCTTGTCGTCTATCAAACCGTGTTTGAGCCAAAATTTCCTTATCCTACTTTGTGTAGGATTTAGCTATTATATATACTAGTTGCGATTTCCATTTTTGAGAGTTAGACTCTATTAATGATTATTGTTTTTGGTTTTTGGAATTTTTTTGCAAACCTTTGGCACTTTAATTCTGGAAGCGGGTTTATGCAATTTGCTCTTTGAATTTCAATTCAAGATTTCGATTTTCATCTGTTCTAATTGTAAGTTCATGATTTCTTTTAGTAACCCTAATATGCATTGTGAACTCTCAAGCATGAGTAGCTAAATCCACAACTAGGGTTGTGGGAATCTCTAGAAATTAACAACGTATGGATAATAATAAAGTAATTCTTGAATAGTGTTTATGCATGTATTGTTAATCCTTTCGTTTAGAAGTCTTTTTAATATAGGCCAACATTAAAAATCACCTTGTTCCTACTTGCCTTACCAAGGAGGCAATGAATGAAAAAAGGATTAAACACCGGAGATTTAGTTAAGGATTTGCTGCTATCTAATAGCCTGACCTTAATCAATTGATGTGAGGGCTAATTCCCAACTCAATTGACGCGAGGGCTAATCTCGAATAAAGGTAAGGGTTAGTAAAGTAGACACCCGTAAACGTACCAAGTTGCGAGGTGAAATTCCCAACTTGGAGGACCAATAACTTAGGGATATCCAACTTATCAACCTTGCATGTCAAACACTAGGATAGAGTTACTATTATTGGGATTACTGCGTTAAGAGCTTGTGGGGAACACTGATACCCTAGTTCTCATCTAATATTGATATCTCAAACTGCGAATCTTGTTTACTTGTTACTTAGTAATCAAATCAACAATCTATTATTTTATTTATAAATCCACCCCCCCCCCCTTTTGTTACTTTTCTCGAAAATAGTTTGACTAAACGAAGATAATTGTGAGTTAAGCTTTAGTCTAAACTATATTCCTTGTGGGATCGACCCCAACCTGAAAGTTGGGTTCTTTATTTGGCAACGACCGCTTATACTTCTTTCGGGAGATGTAATTTGGGCGTATCAGCAAGTCGCTGGGTCCAAAAATTTACAGATTAATTCACCTACATTGTAAGTCAAAAAGGCGATAAGGGGGTCAATCGGTGAACCACCAAGTCACTCGGCGAGCTCGATTCATCTCACGAAATGGCCTGATGTGCCAAATTCCCAACCCAAAATCCAATTCTCAACAAACAGCCTACAACAACCAATTTCAAGTACAAGTCTACGCAATTCAAGCCTACCCACAATGATTATCTATTCCGGAGTACTCAGAACCCCCACCCTCAATTGATCTAAATTCAACCAAACAACGATTTTGCCTTTAAGAACGACGTCACCCAATCCTTCATTGGGCTAATTCAAGTTGTTTGGTGGAATTTGGGTTACTCATACTTCACCCGCACAAAACCCAACATGCACACGCACAATTCAAGCAATTCAAATGCTAAACTCCAACAAATTTAGGCTAAATAAGTTATCGGGCATGCTTGAATTCAAATTAGATTTCAACAAGAAACTTGGCACACAATCAAGGCAAATAATAGATCCATAAACTAATTGTCACGACCCGAGTCTAGGCCCCGGATGCGACACGGCGTACTCGACCCCGAATGGGTGTTATACAATCCTCATAGCTCATTCATTGCATAGACAATAGAAATAGTACGGAATTAAAACTTTAATTTAAAACCATACGATTCAAAGCATTCAAAATACTCCTTAAAAGCTTTCAAAAGACATAGTGGAAGTCTAAGTCTCACATGGCCATCTTAGACAAAATTTTAACAAGATAGGGTCACGGTCCTTTACAATCAAAAGAACTAGAATAGTTTATTATAGGAAAACGGAAAATAAACTTCAAAAAACACTCGTCCTCGATTTATGAGGACATACCACTCTAGCCTTGGAGGAATAGCAATCCAAGCATTTCAATCTAGCTAGAAGCAATCACTTGCCAGAACCTACACTTTTAGTAAAAATAAGAGAAATATGGGTTAGCACACAAAACTATACTAAGTATGATGACCATGCAAAAACATGCTTTAAAAGGGACCTTTTGGTTGGAAAACATGCATTATGCCACGTTTTAGAAATATCATGTATAATAGCATAAGAGAGATATATAATACAAGTATAATCATCATACAAGTCATAATACCACATTTAGACAATATCATCATGTAAACCATTACCTTCACCGTAGACCTTCACCTTAAGTAACCCTCATGCTATACCTTGTGCAATGCATGGATAGAGTCCCATACCACCATCCAAACCAAGGCACCACATTAAGGTCACCAAAAGTGAACTTACCATTCCTTCCTTTTCAAATTTTCACAATATCCACACATAAGAGACATAACATTTCATAAGACATTACAAGGGAAAATAACTCATATTATAACCCAAGTATAGCATGCATATCACATTAAGCATTTAGTCGTCAACATTCATCAATTACTTCATTTAGAGGACTTTCACACATTAGTCATTAAGACTTAGAGAACTCACTATGACCCTATCAAAGGCTACTCGTACAATGTATAGATCGAATCCCATACTACCACCTACAATTCATAGAACCTCTCAAGAAACCATAATGCACATCTCACATGATAGGAATAAGCGTTTAACTGACATAGACCATGAGAGCTTGTCATGGAATCCGATGTCATATAGCCCCACACCGTAAAGAGGTGTTCCACTTGCCTAAGGTAGAACGGTAGCATTTGCTCGGATGGAATCCGCTAGCTAATATCCTATGTGGGACATAGTTATGGGATAGGAAGATGTTCCTTGGAACTCTAACCTAACATTGGAAGAGTTTCAATCTAACCATATCCACTCGGTGCTTAGCCTACGTTCCCATAGATTATTTCATTCACATTACCTTAGTGTACTAAGGAGGAATGCCATAGGCCTATCGACCCAAGTTACATCATTACACAAGGAAGGAATGATATAAGCCTATCGATCCATGGTACATTCAAGGATAGCTCTAGAGTCCTCATGAAAAGAATTTCATAAGCCTATCGATTCATGGTTCCTCATTACATGCAGATAATCATGAAAGGAATGTCATAGCCTATCGATTCATGGTACATTGACTCACTAGGAAAAGAATGCTAACGCCTATCGATTCAAGAGTATTTATTACATTAGATCATTTATGACAAGAATTCCTTAAGCCTATCAATTCATATCCATCAAGTCAAGACGCATTCATTACTCATATATGAAAGGAATGCCATAGCCTATCGATTCATATTCATCAAGTCAATACACACTCATTATACAAGAAAAGGAGGCATGAGCCTACCAATTCTAGATTCGACATTCACCATAGAAATCCTTCACATTCTAGCATCATCATTCATGAGTGTCAATTGAGAATATACTACCAACAATAACACAATACATGATATACACGATCATTATTCTATCATTGAAACCAAATGCATATCCTTCACATCATAATCATACATAGTAATTAAACACCTCCACCTTTCAAGTGGATCAACATCTCTAACACAATTCTACTACAACAAGTAATTAGGTCAAACCTGCCCTTTCAAGGCCATAACCACAAATCCTCAATTCACCAACAATTCACCATTATTAGGCATAGATGATGATACAATTCAATAACCCAAAGCAATTTAGACATAATCCAATCATAAGCTTTCATAATCGACAAACCCACTTCATAAAGGCACAATTTAGGAATTGAGAGAAATCATGGTCCATGGAGTATTTTCATCATAAATCATCAATTAAATATCAATACAATCATTATATGACATTAGAAACCATTTGAAATAGTTTGAAGAAAGAACCCATGAGATTGAGTAAAACCCTAGGTTTTTCATGAACTTGAAAACTTCATTGAAATTGACTCTAGGGTGAAATCTAACCCTAGATGAAGGATCACCATACCTTTACTAAGATTCCCTAAGAAATTTTATGACGAAAACGCCTTGAATCCAAACCCTAGATCCCACTTCTTCTTCTTCTTCTTCTTCTTGGGAACTTCTAGAGAGAAAATTTTTTAAAGGAGGAACTCTTGTTTTGATTTGGGAAAATAAGGAGTAAAATGACTTGTTAAGAGACTTAAAACTATATATACTAAAGATATAAACCATTTAAAATAAACCCCACATAGTAAAACATTAAAACAAAATTACTTAAAAACCCCTAACTTGGGCAGCCCCGCCAGGGACCAAGCCCACTTCTACGGTTCGTGAAAGGGGGCCACGGCCCGTGGTCCTCTAGGCAGTGTGCTCCTTTGCCTTGCCAAGCCCCAAGATGCTAAGGCATCTTCACGGCCACTTCTACGGGTCGTGGTCAAGACCACTGGCCGTGGAGTAGTCCGTGAATTTTGGGCAGTAGCTTGGCCACAATGCCTTGCCTCCCATGCCACCAAGTGATCTTCACAGCCATTT
>JAJOOE010002804.1:0-23454 GCA_036250405.1 Solanum raphanifolium | reverse complement strand
CTTACAAGCTATCAATTGAGATTCACAACATTCTTTGAACTTTCTAAGTCTTGCGGGAGATTGTTTAATGTACTTCACGGCTTGTCTCACTAGCTTGACAGACTTACCAATT
The DNA here is from genome assembly GCA_036250405.1 of Solanum raphanifolium. Taxonomy (NCBI): domain Eukaryota; kingdom Viridiplantae; phylum Streptophyta; class Magnoliopsida; order Solanales; family Solanaceae; genus Solanum; species Solanum raphanifolium. The sequence goes on along the minus strand of JAJOOE010002804.1, from coordinate 23,342 downwards.
TCCTTCAACCCATCTTGCACAATAAGATTAAAGATATGTCCCATACACCTCACATGAAGATGGTCACCATCCATATTGTTAGTTCCCCAATTACTCAATTGTTTAGACATTTCTTTCACAGTAACATCATTAGAATTAGCATTATCAACTGTAATAGTAAACACATTATCCAAACCCCATTCAAGCAAACAATTAGTAATGCAAGCTGCCATATCCCTACCCTTATGACTAGAAATAGGACAAAAATTTATTATTCTTTTATGCAAAGTCCAATTTCTATCTATAAAGTGGGCTGTCAAACACATGTAGTTGATTTTTTGTATAGAGGTCCAAGTATCTGTCGTAAGACAAACTCTTGGAAGTTCTTCTTTGAAAACCTTCTTCAAAAGTTGTCTTTCTTCAAGGTATAGTTCATAACAATCTCTCGTCACGGTTCTACGAGAAGGAATATGAAATTGTGACATTGTAACTCTCATGAAGTTTTTAAAACCCTCTTTCTCAACAAAACTAAACGGTAGCTAGTCAACAATTATCGTTTTGGCTAAAGCTCTCCTACTTTGTACTTGGTCAAATTTCCAAGTGCTAATCACCCTTTCCTTTGCTCCCGTTGAAGATGGTAGAAAATTAATTAGCTTTTGACCTTTATCTACGGTGTCACGAGGAAAATTAGGACATATTCTCATATGATTATTCATTGACGACGTACCATTAGTCGATGTAGAAGCTGAATAAGGTTTCTCACAATACTTGCATTTAACTTTCTTAGCTCCACTTTCATCAGTGAACTTGTCAAAATACTTCCAACAAGTAGCTTTAGGTTCCATGTTTTTTTTTATTTGAAGTATCAACATCAACTTCAACCTCATTGGGAGATGAGGTGTTAGGTATGCTGTCATTTGAACCTCCACTTTCACTTATCCTACTTCCAATTTGTGTCATCTGTAAAAAAGTGAAAAAAACAAGAATAACAACAATCAGAAAGACACAGTACATTACAGTTCACAAATAATCACAAAGTTGCATACTTTCATTCAATGATTAAACTCACGCAGTTCAGTTGCGGTTCAGAACTCAGAAGAACAATAATCACGCAGTACATTACAGACTTACAGTTCACTAACCGACTTACTGATCAGTCCCTAACTAACAAACACTTAAAAACAGAAATACAGAATAGGCAGAACTTCATGGACCATGGTAGAGGATCAAGATACTACCAACTTGACTAACAATAAGCAGAGGCATAATGATATAATTTCACATTAATCCCCAATGTACAAGTCCTCGTAGTTTATACTACAATCAAGCAGCTAAACTGGTAACTGCTAAGTGCTAAGATATTGCGCCATATAAACGCTCTGTTATTGATCAACACTCAATTGTCTTTTCCAGTGATTTGAGCAATCACTGGAAGATGTTGCGGGCGTTTTGTCGAACACATTTGTTCTCACCCAAAGTGATAAAGTCACTGTTCAGTGGTCACAGACTACAATGAGGGAGAAAAAAATGTCAGAAATGATACATTTTCTTAGGTCCAAGAAAGGGGAAACTGTGAAAATTTCTGAAATTCTGTTTGGTACCATTTTAAACACCTTAGGGAAACTTTTCTTTTCAAAATATTTATGTGATTTGAATTATGAAACGAACACCTGTGGGATCAAACGTGCTTTAACTTTTTCATTCCCCTATAACTAATTAACGGTATGACAAATTGATCAACTTACAAGTACACTGTACACACCTCAATACTGACTACTCAAGTACTTATCTTGTATTTGAAATTGAATATAACATAATAAAGATTTCTAGATGAAGTTAATACTTAAGCCGCGATGAGTAGTGGCCAATGAACAGTGAGCACTGACCTTCGACTATTGAGTCACGAGCACTGAGCAAACAACAGTTGCGGGCTGCAAGCACTTAGCGTCAGCGAGGAGCCAGGAGCAGCGACAGGCTTGAGACGACAAGCTGAGAGTTGAGAGATGAGCTCGGAGCCGCGGCGTAACTGAGAGTCTGAGACGAGAGTTAAAACTTATGGACTACGATGGTCTCAGATTAGGGATTTCTAAATTTAGATTGGAATTTGGGCTGGGCATGGGCTATTGTGTTGAGAGTTGTATTTTTATTAAAGGAATGGGCTGAGATTTAATTAAGGGGTAAAGAATATATATATCTAATTTCGGTTTTTTCGGTTAACCAATTTTTCAAGCTAAAAAACCGAAAACCGAACCAAAAAATTGAAAATCAAAACAGAAACTGCCCGAAATAACCAAAAATCCAAAACCGAAATTTTAAAAAAATTGGTTCGATCAATTTTTTTGGTTTTAACCATATTATGCCCAGCCCTATCTTCTCCCATTTCTTCTTCCCAGGCTCCTGGTACTTCTACCTCTTCCCATCCCGCCAGGATTACTTAGGCTATGATCTTGAAGATGGGGCACCTGGCCCGTTCGATTGATGTGAGGGCTACCTGATTAGAGGCAACAGTCCCATGGATGATTGAGAGTACCATCCTTGTTGCACTGAACCCTTCTCCGGACATCTATTGATGATTTGACGGCGAGAGTCGCAACTTGTGAGAGTCGACATGAGGAGTCTTTTGAGGTGACGGCTTTGAAAGTTGAGGTTGCAGATTTGAGGAAGGACGTGGACTACTTGAAGTCAACTAACTTCACTTCTTTATTGGAGGCAATAGATGATGTGGATGCCCCGGCCAGTTCTGAGATTCCTCCGGTCACCACCAGAGATGTGTCGTTAGATAATGTGGTAGCGATGAGTCGGAGGCAGAGACCGACGAGGAGAAGATTGCGGTCTTAGTGGATCGAGTACTGTTGATGTGACTCTGGGCACTAATGCCCAAGATCAGACCGGGCACTGATGCCCGGACAGATGGAGCGACTACGTAGACATGACTTCTTTTTACCTCTCTCTGTCTTCTTTTATTGATTTTTGGATGTTTTATTGCATTTAAGGAAAAATTGTTTTTTGTTTGTGGTGGGGTGAGGTAGTTCCATACCTACCTCTTGTGATTATGACTTTTCTGTATATATTGGGTTTTGTGCTATATATTATGTTTTGGCAATGTGTTGTGGATATTTGAGCTTGTGGCTCCTTGTTTTAATTGAAAATGGTTTTTAGATCCTTCTAAAAATTTTGCCACCCTTCTTGAATGTGTTTGAATGTGGTTGTTCTTGTGCAAATTTGAGTATCGGTTATGATCAATATTGATGACTTAAATGGTGCTCTCAATCGAACAAACATGAATGTGCGGCTACGATGAGGTCAAATGAAGTTACATAGATAATATGTGAAATTTTTGCATCTCGTTGTGACTAGCCGATTATCGAATTGAGTCTCTTGTGATGAACATTGCACACTAGCAAAAGTGTGTAGTCTTGTTTGACATTGGTGTCAATGCCTTGTATGATGAGCTTACCGTGAACCATGTGTGATGACACCTAGAATTTTCCCCGTTGGTCCGTTGACTAAGTGATGCAAGCTCTTGAAATGATCTTAGGCAACAATTTTAAAGAGTGAAACAATTTGACATTATACCTATTTTGTGGCCTACCTTGTGAGTGTGTGACCTTTGCTTGAACACCCTTTGAGCCTTACCATTTTTTCTCGGAAGAAACTTGATTAAATTATGACCTTTCTTTATCCATTCACCCATAATCCTTATAATTTGTGGTTTGTTTGAATAGCCAACTTAGGCCAAAAGCCTAAGTTGAGGGTGTGGTGAAAAGAGAAGTTAAATTAAGAAGTGCAAAGAAGTTCCCTTTTATCCATGGTTGTGAAAAAGATGGAACCCGTCCATACAAAAAAAAAGAGGAAAAGAAAAAAAGAATGAAAAAGAAAAAGAATGAAAAGGTTTTGAAATAAATTTGTGAAAGTGCAAGAGAAATGGGGTGTCCGGTATTCCATGGAAAGTGAATAATGGGGTGAATTTTGAGCATGAATGAGAATTATGAAGAAAGGGAAAGAAAGTGTTATTCATACCACATTTCATGAGGATAGCAGCCACTGAGCTTAAATGACCATACATTTACACTCAGCCTCGTTACAAGCCTTGAAAAGACCTTTTTTTTTATCTTGAGTGAGCTGAAACAAGTGTTGTTTGGAAAATAAGGGCAAACCTATAGGTGAAGTCATACATGTGTTCATCTTTGTGAGTGTGAGAGTTGTATGTTATTTCGGAACTATAAATTTTTGAACCATTGTGTGTGAATATGAAATCATTCTTTGTGTAAGGGCATTTGAGGTACCTTTGTTGAGCTTGAACTTGAATTTGAAGCAAGTATTGTGCGCTTGAGGTTCTTTGGTAATGGTGAGTCACAACTTGAGTCTTTGAGTGCACAGTTGATCCTTGCATGAGTAAGTTAAGTCTTGTCGTGTGCATTCATGATTAAGTCTTGTTGTGTGCATTCATGATTAAGTCTTGTGTAGCACTATTTGAGACATCCTTTTTGAACTGCTGAACTTGAGTTTTTACTTGAGAACAAGCAAAAGTTTAAGTTGGGGGTATTGATGAGTCCAAGATTTAGACTCATTTAGGGATTTATTTAGATAGATTTAGTGTCTTCAAATGCTTATTTTGTTCCTATAACTTATAAAAAAATCCTTGATTTCCAGGTATTTACATTGAGGAACAAAGCAAGGACACTAATTTGCAAAAAGGAACGAAGTGAGCTGAAAGAAGGAAGAAAAGAGAGCCTGGTGACTGCCAAGTCCATTAGGCGAGTCGCTGAATGGCCATTTGACCGCCTAAAGTTCTAGTGTGCCAATCCTTGAAAGAGAAAATCAAGTTGGCAAGAAAAAAGAGTCGTCGGCGGATCGCCGAGTGATTCCATGATGCATAACTAGATCTCCCAAAGTTACAAACCTGGAGTATGTTGAAGACCAAGGCAAAAGGGCGATGGAAAGGACCAAATTACGGATCGCCGAGTTGATCGGCGAGCCCGACTTACTGCGTCGAATGGCCCTTCGCAGCATAATTTTGGTGACCATAAATACATTTTCAAACATTAAGTTTAGGATCAAAATTTTATTCTGAACAATCTTTAAAATTCATTTATTTTTCAGTTTGAACTCTGAGTATTGAGACAAGTTTTCCTTACCTTTGAAGAATTGAAGTTCTCTATTTTTGAGAAATTGGAAGTCGGTCTTTGAGATTCTTCAATTTGGACCTTTGTAAAGACGAAATCAATCGTACCCAGTTGATGGAAACACAATTTGGCAATGATTTTTATCTTTTTATGATGTCTAACTAAAACCCCAATTCTTGGGTGTTATTGTGGATTGATTTAGTTTATAGGTAATGCTAATTGTTAGTTTAAATTTTGTTTAAAAGTGATTTCAACCATTAATTGTGGTTTAAATTAAAGTATTGTAGTTGCAAATACAGTTCTACCGTCATGTTTTTGGCCTGCTCGAGAGGGAGGTTTTAAAACCAAGATTATTGATTAATGTTCTGTGGGTATTGGGTTGTCATGGGTTCAGCTCGCGAGAGTGAATCCTAAACCCTTCTCCACATATTCAGCTCGAGAGAGTGAATGGACTAAAGGGTAGGCTGTTCTTATGTTGTATGTTTGTCGATGTTCGAGGGAAATTGACTTGATTCGGGGTATATTGTTCGAGATAAAGTTTACCTCCTATATAGTCTAGCTTATTCACTAATTTATAGATATTTCCTAACAGTTGCAATTACCCATTCATCTACATTAGCCTATAATTGAATCACATCCCAAGAACCCGTCTCATTATTGTTATTATTGTGTTATTTGATGTTGTTGTAGCTGATAATTTCAAACAAAAACCCCCTGTTATTTCACATTCGTGTCACCCCTTAATTTGAATTATGTTTTTATTCGTAAATGTCTATTCATATGGCTGATTTGAATATATTCACACTTGACTCTTGAATCTTAAACACGTATCACTCCCTGTGGGATTCGACCCCAACTCATTTAATTGGGTTATATACTGACTAGCAATCGTTGACACTTAGAATTGGATGAAGTGTCCTTGAAACGTTAATCAGGCGTCCATAGTGAATTTGCCTATTGCAGAGCAATTAAAGGTGTCAATTGAAATTAGTGGTTGTGATCATGAATTTTGATGGAGAGCATATTGATAAGTACGATGAGTTCGTTGTTGTACTTGATGGGGAGGATTACACTCGTCGCCCACCAAAGAAACTAGACTTGGATCTAAGAAATAGAGAAACTCCACATGCAAAACCATCTATTGATGAGCCTCCAAAGTTGGAACATAAGGCTCTTCCATCCCATTTGCAGTATTTGTTCTTATGCTAGGAAATAGGTTTGCCAGTCATTATTGTTGCTGATTTGAACTATGGGCAAGTAAAGGCTTTTATAGCCGTAATGAAGCAATTTAAAAGAGCGATTGGATGGACAATTGCTGACATTATAGGTATTCCACCATGTATATGTTCTTATAAAATCTAACTCATGCCTGATTTTAAACCAAGAATTGAGCACCTGTAGAGACTAAATCCACCAATGCAATAAATTATAAAGATAGACATCATAAAGTGGTTAGATGTTGGAGTAGTATATCTGATTGCCAACAGTAATTGGGTGAGTCTGGTTCAATGCGTGTTGAAGAAGGGAGAAATCATCGTCGTTCCTAATGTAAATAATGAGTTTGTCCCGATGAGTCTGGTTATTGGTTGGAGAGTCTGCATGGATTATTGCAAGTTGGATGCAAGGACAGAGAAATATTACTTCGCAATGTCGTTCATGGACCAAATGTTAGATCATCTTGCTGGAAAAGGGCTGGTACTATTTTCTAGATGGGTATTTACGCTACAATCAGATCTCTTTAGCGTCGGAAGACCAAGGGAAGACTATTTTCACTTGTCCTTATAGGATCTTTGTTTTCAAGAAGATGTCATTTGGGTTGTGTAATGCACCAACAACTTTATAACATTCCATGATGTCTTTTTTCTCAGATCTAGTGGAAGACACTGTTGTGGTATTTATGGATGATTTTTTGGTGGTTGGTGACTCGTTTGTTGATTGCTTGGCTCATTTAAGTGATGTTCTGAATTGTTGTGATGAATGTAATCTTGTTGTCACGACCTAGGAGTACACCCTAGATGTGACAAGGTATATTCAACCCCAAAAGGTCTCATACAAGCCCCTTATCATATCATAACATACGATAAAAGAAATGATGCGGAATTTAAAAACTTTATCCATACAATCGAAGTCTTTTATAAAAGCAAGCGGAAGTCAAACTTGTCTCAAATTAGCCATCTAATACAATCTTTGAATAAAAAATAAGGTCACAACCCTTTCCACATAATCCGAACATGAAATGATTAGAAAGAAACTACAATTGACTCATACGTCCTCAAATCTTTAGGACTCGCCACAAGCTAGGAGAATAGTCGATCCAAGCTTGAACCAAAAGAAGATCGCCTTAAGAACCAGACCCTACACTTTGTGAAAAATGTAGAAAATATGGGTTAGTACAAAAATGCACCAAGTATGATAGTCATGCATAGAAATCCTTGAAGACATACTACAAGGACATTTTAGTTGAAAAGCATGCACTTTACCAAGTTTGAGATTCATCATGAACTTAAGTGTAAAAGCATAAGTCACAAGCATATACAACATATAGATCATCATAGCATAATAGAACTATCTCATAAGTAACCCTAAGTGATACTTATGCAATGCATAGATAAAGATCCCATAATCTCATCTATACTAAGTACCACTTTTAGGTCACCATAACCATACTCATCATTCTTTAATCTCATCCTTTGTTTATACTCATAGACAAGGAACATTCATATTTAATAAGTCATATCAAGGAAAGTAACATATAGAAATAATCCAGGTTAAGTATCCATCATTACATTTGGCCTTCATATCAACATACTTAGTAGCATCATCATAAGCATATTATTTTCATAAAACATTATAACATAAAGGAACACACCATGACTACTCTTAAAGCCTACTTGTGCAATGCATGGATGAAGTTCCATACCCTCACCCATACTAAGTAGTGCATTCTTGAGAAGCCATAGTTCATAATCATTCATAGTGGGGGTAAGCCTTAACCGACATAAACCATGTGAGCAAATCATGGAATCCGGTGTCTCCCACACCGAAAAGAGTTGGTCTACTTGCCTAAGGTAGGACCGGTAACATTTAGCTTAGGTGGATCCACTAGCTAATAACCAATGAGGGCACATAGTTTATGGGATAAGGAGATTGCTACTAGATACCCCACCTCAACTCACATGAGGACATCCATCTCAAGAGATTGCTACTAGGAACCCCACCTCAACTCACGTAAGAGCTTCCATCTCATATCAATACCCACTCGGTGCTTAGCATTACTCCCCACGGAGTACTTATCATTTCATTACTTAAGTTCATTATTATGGAAGAATGTATCAACACTCAATCCAACATCATTCATAAGATAGCTCCTAGATTCAATAGGTGAGAATAGCCTTTCAACGTAAGAATTAACATATTGTGAGAAAACCTTTCAATCAACATATCATCATTATCATAATCATAGAAACTTCATCCATACTTCATTCATAAGTGTGTGTGTGTATGAATAGCCTTTCAACAATACCACAATTACATCATGGTCATAATCACTTTATTCTCAAAGTATTCATAAGGCAGGTACATAAACATCATGATCATACATAATTCTCATAATTTGTCCTTCAAGGACCATAGATCACATTAAATCAACACACCTAGAATTACTACATTAGGCATGGATAATAACATGATTCAAGTAATCAATTCATAACATTCATAATTCTATAGCATTCTACTAACATCAATCAATACCCATACTTTAAGATCCAATTTGAGAAATTTGGGGAATTCACGGATTCTTGAAGAATTCAACTTAAAATCATATAAAATCATCAATATATCCATAAACAAACATAATTCAATCATTTGAAACGAATTTGAAAGGAATCCATGAGATTGAAGTCAAACCCTGGCTTTTAGGTTTTCTAGCTTTGAAATTGAGGGTTTTGAAGGGGCTCTATGGGCGAAGGCTACCCATAGATGAAGAGCTATCATACCTTATTGAAGATTTACCACGAATTTAAGGAAAAAAAATTTTGATTCTTCAAGCCCTAGCTTCAACTTTCTTCTTCTTCTTCCTTGGAGTTCTAGAGAGAGAAATTTTAGAGAAGATAAACTCTTTTGGGTTTTGATTTTGGGTTTTGGGAATTAAAGGAGTAAATGGGTTGGTTAATGACTTAAAAAGGATTATATAGGTGTATAAAAACAATACAAAATGACCTCATTTAATAACTATCTAAATGGGAATTTACCAAAGAACCCCTCACTTGGCAGCTCACTCCCAGGCACCACGCCCATGTTCACGACCCGTCAAGGGCACCACAGCTCGTGGTGGTGCCCATGGTCCCTTGACCATTATCCTCCCCAACTTGACAAGCCTACCATGAGGTGAAGGTAACCCCACGAGCCTTCCCACTGTTCGTGATCTTCACCACGAGCCGTGAGGTGGCTCGTGAAGGGGAGCCTTTCTTAGGCAGCTTCATGAGCTTACTGCCTCACCTACCACGGGTGGCACCACAACTCATGATGGCCACCACGGGTTGTGAAGACCCTCGTGGTCATGGTGGGCAATGGCTAGGCATGTTTTGGCAGCTTTGGCTCCCTTGCCATGGCCCTCACCCAATTCCTTTGGCTCTTGCCCTTCACTCTTGACGTTAACCCTCACGTTTAGGCTCTAGTTTAACCTACTAATTTTCGAGGTGTTACACTTGTGCTAAATTGGGAGAAATGTCACTTTAAGGTGAAAAAGGGCAGAGTTCTAGGCCATCAAATCTCTCATAAAGGTATTGAGGTTGATAAATCAAAGATCGAGGTGATTGAAAAGTTGTCACCACCTATCTCTTTGAAGGGTGTTAGCTTCTTGGCACATGTTGGTTTTTATGAAAGATTTCTCCAAAATAGCGCACCCGTTGTGTAAGTTGCTTAAACGGTTACAAAGTTTGAGTTCATTTATTCTTATCTGAAAGCATTTGAAGGGTTGAAATAGAAGTTTATTTTTGCATCGATCATTATTTCACCGAATAGAGGACAACTGTTCAGAGTTATGTATGATGCGAGTGGGGTGGCACTTGACGTAGTATTAGTGCAAAGGCGATAAAAGATTCTTCATCCCTTCTATTATGCAAGCAAGGCCTGAATGTTGCTTAAAAAACTACATTGTCACTGAACAAAAATTGTTTGTTGTAGTCTTCGCGTTTGGGAAATTTAGATCCTATTTGCTTGGTACTGTCATTGTAGACACTGACCATGCAACGTTGAGGTATCTTATGGTAAAGAAAGATGCAAAACCGAGACTAATCCGATCGGTATTATTATTTCCAAAAATTGATTTTGAGGTGAAAGATAGAAAAGGGATAGAAAATCAAGTTGTTGATTACTTGTACAGATTAGAGGAAGAAGCAATGTTAAAATTAGCTAATGGAGTTTAGATTGATGATGTGTTTCCTGATGAACAGGTTTTGGTTGTTTTTTTTTAATCTCATTCCTTAGTTTTCAAATTTCGCTAATTATATGGCGAGTGATGTTGTGCCTTCGAATTTGTCATTCCACCAAAGAAGAGAATTCATGTCTGATGTGAAAAGGTTTTTCTAGGAAGAGCCTTATCTATTTCGTGTTTACGCTGATGGGATTATTAGTCGTTGTGTTCGTAAGGTTGAGATGATGCGTATATTAGAAGTTTGTCATTTATCTCATGTTGGTAGTCATCATAGTGGTATCCGAACTACACATAAGATCTTGTAGTGTGGGTATTATTGGCCTACCACTCACCAATATGCTCATGATTTCGCCAAGTCTCGTGATCGATGTCAAAGAGAATGAGGTATTTCAAAGAAACAAGAACTCCCACTTACTCCTATGTTGTTAATTGAATTGTTCAATGTTTGGGGCCTTGACTTTATGGGTTCATTTGTCAATTTAAATGAAATGAAGTACATACTTGTAACAGTTGACTATGTATCTAATGGTGGAAGCTATTGCGCTTTCAAATAATGAAGGAAAGAGTGTCACCGCATTCTTGAAAAATAATATCTTCTCCAAATTTGGTACACCAAAGGTTATTATCAGCAAGAGTGGTTCTCACTTTTGTAATAAGTTATTCAAGGCGTAACTTGAGAAGTTTGATGTTCGACATAAAGTAACAACCCATTATCATCCTCAGTCGAGTAGGAAAGTTGAAGTGTCCAATAGAGAAAAAGCAAATCCTTGCAAAAAAAATGTGAATGCAAACAAAACTGATTAGTCAAGAAAGCTTGATAATGCTCTATGGGCATATCGTAATGCATTCAAGACTCCCATAGGTATGTCTCCTTACGAACTTGTGTTCAGGAAGTCTTGTCACTTGCCTGTAGAGTTAGAACACAAAGCTATGTGGGCACTCAAGAAGTTGAATCTAGATTGGGGTACTACATCAAATAAGAGGTTGAATGAACTTGATGAGTTTTGCCTAAAAGCATATGAAAGATCAGCCTTGTACAAAGAAAAGATAAAGAAGTACCGTGATCAAAAGTTAGAAAAGCGTGAATTTGCTCTCGGTGATTTGTCCTTCTCTTCAATTCAAGGTTGCGCTTGTTTCCTAGCAAACTCAAATCAAAGTAGACTGGACCTTTTAAAGTTGTGCAGGTGTTTTCACATGGAGCGGTTGGACTTGGGAATGATGAAACAACAAGGTTCAATGTGAATGACCAGAGGATAAAAAATCTTTAGGGTAACCAAAGGAAGTCAAAGAGGTGATTGAAGAATGGAATCTTGATGAAGTCTAAGTAGTTAAGGAGTCTGCGATGTGCCACGATGTTAAATCAAGCGCTGCTTGGTAGGCAACCCAAGATGTAATTTAATGATTTTTTATTTTTTCTAGTTATTAGTTTTTAATTTTTTTTTGCCAGAATAGGTTAACTTAGGGTATGTGTCCAAAAAGTGTCTAGAATATAAAGACCTTAAGTTAACCTATTCTGGACACTTTTTGGACATTAGGCCTTGAGGATTTGTAGGACTCCAATGCACTTAAAAACAAAGGCCTAATGTTTGCTATATGTGCAGGATATAAAGAAAAATCTAGAAAAATTTCAAGTGCATTGGATCCTACGGATGGGTCCTACAAGTCGTAGATATTCCTACAGACCGTAGGCCCTATTCGTCGAACCTCAATAAGGTAACATGATTGAGGATTTGTTCTATGGGTCCCATATAGGGGTCATAGTTCATTAGACAAACTGTAGATTGTAGCCGTAGAAACCTATGTCCAAACACAACTGCAACTTTAGGTCTACGAGTGCATAGTACGAATCGTGGCTTTGTCCGTAGTTTGTACCTGTAGACTCCATGTATGTTTTTGAATTATTCTAAGTGTGAAGTTGATGTACAAAAGATTTCTACGGTCCATAGACGGGCTTTCGTAAGACCAAGTGAGGTTAAATTAAGACACCAGACTTACGACCCTATTGTAATAAAAACTATATTTTTCAACTCTTCCATCTTTCCCTATTCTCCAACTATTATAAACCCCTTAACACCTTTCCTTAACCGTTGCTAATCCCCACTCTCTTCCTTAAAACAAACACACACTTCGTACTCATCACCTCCCAACAAACTCCAGTTCCTTTATTTTATTTACATTCCAGTAGGACAAATTAACAAAAGGTCATGGGTCAATCAATCCTAGTGTGGGCTTCGAAGTCTAGGCGTCTACGTTTGAAAACACACTCACACAACTTCATATTACTTCTAAAGGTATGATATCTCACCCTAAATTTTATTAAATTTGGTTGAAATTTGAAGTTGACACTTGACCTAGGGTTGTGATGACTGTTAATGATGTGTTAAATTGGTTAAAATCAACCCTAGGGACAATAGTATTGTGAGTGTTGACAATTATTTGCATGTGTCATAAATTGTTGAATAAATCCAAATTGTAAACTTGAATTAGGGTTTGAATTGTGGTACTAGCGGTTGTTTTGATTAAATTGAAAATATAAATCATAAGGATGATGGTGTTATTTGAATGTCAGAATTAGAAATGTATACAATTTAGAATTAATATGGGACTGATAAATTTTGCGAAATTGTGTGAAAATAATCACACTATCCCAAGCAATTTATGACCTACGAGATCTTCTACAAACTATAGATCCATCTACGACCCGTAGTTACCCTTTGTAGATAGGCCTAAAGGACCACTACTGACTATTTCCCATATACCTTTTGTACAAATGCTATCAACGGGTCGTATGACTTCCTACGAACCGTAAATAGGACTCGTACAAGACATCTGATAGATGATGCTAAATGACAAAAACTACGGAGCCTATCTAAGAGTCATAGGATTTCCTACAGATCGTAGATAGGATTTCTAGTTCATAAATAAAATTCAAGTAGCTTTAGTTGTGAACTACTTAACTGACCTACGGTCGATGGAAACTTTGACGGGCTGTACTCTCAGTCCATAGTTCCAACTACGGAAACCTAAAATGTGTCCTTCCTTCCTATGATTGGACCATACGGGTCGTAGAACCTTTTAAGACCCGTAGGAACCCAACCGTAAGACACAAAAATAGTGCATTGTCTTGATTTTTTTAAATTTCATTGATTTGTTTGTAGTTTTTCTTGATTTCTTTTACCGTCTTATTTGTTACTAACAAGTATTCCTATAGGTACTATGCCACAAAGAGGTAATTCATAAAGATGTGGGAAATCCACTATCGCTTCTACGTCTCAGTTGCAATTAAAAAATAAACACATAGATGATTAATATAGTGGGTTAGAAGACAACCCATGCATGGGTGAAGACTCACCCCAGGCATCCCGGACCACAAGAAAATAGTCCCAGCAATTGGAGATGATCCCAGACCCGATTGGTATAGCTGGACCTCCCCAAACATCGACTCTCCAGTCTCAAGAGGGAGCTGTCTCACAAAGCTAAGAAGGTATTTCACCGAAAGAGTCTACACTAGGCTTTCAGTGTGGATCTCAGTTGAGTTCTGATTTTGTTCGGGTTGCAGGTCAGCTAAATCATTTTGAGATCTGGGGTATGTTCCAGATCTTTCCGAAGATGGTTGCTTGTAATGCAAGAAAACACCCTAGATGGCCTATTATTGGGATTCAAGATTGTTTTCACACCTCTCCAGAGCTACATGCACTATTCAAACGACATCGGTGCGAGTGGATGGTAGAGTTCCTGGGCCAGTACAACAAAAATATGGTTTGGGAGTTTTATGCATCGCATGCAACTATAGTCAAGAACTAAATGTCGAAAAAGGGAAAAGAGCTAGCACAACCTCCTCTTCTAAGCACCATAGTTTGAGAAGTCCGATTGACATCTTGGATCAGACCATTCACCGATTTTTGCATGGCCCGAGTTATGAGCAGACTATGTCAACAACAGAGTTTGATTATAAGATGCAGCTAGTGCGTGATACAAAAGTGATGAAGGATGCCTTTCAAAAAGAGGATTTATTGAGATAGGTTAATGGATACATTGCAGAGCAAGGGGTTGATTCGGACCGAGTACGCGGTCCAGGCCCAATTAAAAAGGCCTAACTCAACTTTATTGTAAAATGTTGTGGTCGATTGTCCGTTCTCGCCTATCACCCACTATGACTGACAACCATCTAATTCATGATCGAACAATGATGGTTGCATGTATCATGGCTGGATATAAGATTGATTTTCTTCGGGTACTTATTTAGGAGATATATAGGCGAGCATTCTGGGTGGCCATGACTCTTCCCTTTCCTGGGCTGATATTTTGCTAATGTCACGAGTCTACGGTGCCACTACTAAGGGGTATTGACCTACTGATTTCACAGACTCAGACACTAGATGTTGGGCTTATCTGGGATATGTCAAACCCGACTGCACCATTACGCGGCTCATAGTTTAGCATGTCGTAAATGACCACTTATGGGTCTAAAGAGGGTGAGGTTCCCGCGGGAGATACTACTACTACTGAGCTCGGCGAGGCGACACACACATCAATTTTTCTCTAGCTAATAGCACACCATGTGCCCCCACTACATCAGCTCTATCCACCTTGTCGATAGCCAGACTTCAGCGGCTAAAGACTCAAATAACGCAATTGTTACAACACTTTCGACCATGGATGTAGCAATTTGTTCAGGATTCTGAGGTGAGGAAGCAAGTTGTTATTTCAGAGCAAACTCAGGCCACACAGAGGAAGATAGATGCCTTCGAGTTGAGGATACTAGGTCAACCCCATGAAATTGATACCTCTCTGAATTTTGGTTTGTGTTATATCTCTGTGATAGATAAGTCATATATGTAGGATTTTTTATGACATCATATGAACGGATTAGATAACATGACTTGAGCTGAAGCATGAACCAGATACACTGATAATTTGATAGTTAAATTATGTGACATGTGTGTGTGAGGATACTTATTCATTCGTACTGTGTATATCAATCTAGAACTAGTCTCGTTAGTCTTGCTTAGTTGGTTTAACTATTAATTAGGAAATAATCATAGGCCATTGTTGAAATTGAGTCCACTAAAGCCTAAAATTAATCAACTAAATGAAAATTCTCCCTTCGATTCAAATTATTGAGCCTGAATTAGACCATTCTTTCAATTTACCCAATTCACCTTCCCCGTGATAATTGTTAACCTATTTTTTGGTCTTGATACCTCCTTGGACATCGTTCACCCTAACTCAGGTAAAAAACCTAAGTTGAGGGTGGCTACTATAGAGGAAAACAAGAAAAGAAAGGGGTATGAAAAGAGTTGTGTATTTAGAAAAGAGAAAAATATTAAGATGGTGTAGTAGAATAAATAAAATAAAATAATAAAAGAGTGAAAAGTTGAAACAAAAAAAAAAGTAAGTCAAAGTCACACCCGAGCTTCAATGAATAATGAGAAGAAAAGAAATATTAATGTGATACCTGGATTGGTTGTTAAAGAGGAAAATAGTCAATGTAATGTCAAGGAGGGAAAAAAAGTCACTTAAAAAATCCAATTATACCATACCTGACATAGAGCCTGTGTTACAAGCTAAGAAAGTCCTATAGTGATCCTAATTTGGCAGTTTGAGAGTCAAGTATTGAAAATAAGGGCAAACATGTGGTATTGTGCATGTATTGTATTGAATTTAACTCTGAGAGTGAGCAATACTGAGTCCATGAAATTGAACTATAAATCCAAATATGTGTGAACAAAGGGATTTCTTTGCGATAAAGGCACAAGTTACATTGTCGAAGAGATGGTATCTCTGTGATTGTGTATGTAAATATGTCTATTGGTATGTCTATGTCGTAAATTGATCTGCATGTGTTGGCTTGTTTGCACTGTAGTGAAAAGTGAAAAAATAGAGGGTTGATTGTTTGAAAAAATGTCATGTGATTGCTTGAGTTTTTGGGTTTACTTTTGCATCGTGTTGTTTAGAGTTAGTAATGTCTCTTGAGGACAAACAACGATTTTAAGTTGAGGGTGTTGATGTACCGCAGATTTACGATACTTATAATGCTTTACACTTGGATTTTGCATGTGTCTTAAGCCTTTGTTAAAAGATTTGATGATATATTTATCTATGTTTGCAGGAAAGTAGGTTGTAATTGTCCTAAGATGGAATTCTATTAAAGCAACAGGTTTTTGATGAGCTACGAGTCGACCTACAAGCCCTAGATTATACTACAAAACATAGCATTGACTCGTAGATGAAGGCTGGAGAAGAAGCTAGAAATTTGGTTAAGTAGGGGGAGACGAAAACATACTACGGGTCGTAGGATGACCTAAGAACCGTAGTACTGAGTCGTAGAAAGAGGCAAGAATTATGAGGCCCAGTATTGTAAATGATGTATTGCTAGGACAGACCGTACAAAGGTCTACGAGTAGTAGATCATGTTCGTAGGATGTGTCCAAATGGCCTTTGAAGAAGCTGCCTTCTACGGGCTACGAGCCGTCGATCATGACCTGTAAAGTTGACTGTCGAAACCCATTTTTCTTGTATTTCCTTTTTTGACTTTATTTAGTATTAGATGTTTATAAATAGTCATTTTTATTTACGATTTAAGTTTTATACAATTGGATACTTAGTTTTGGCTTTGAAAATTATTTTGTGAATACTTTGTCCATTTAATTCTGGAAGCATTGGTTTATAATATCATTTTTGTGCGTCAATTCAAGATTCTGAATTCCACCTACTCTAATTATAAGTTTATGATTTATTTTAACAAACTTATTATGAATTGTGATCACCCAAGCATGAGTAGCTAAATCCACAACTAGGGTTATGGAACCATGAGTAATTAACAACGTAGACCTAATAATTAAGTAATTCTTAAACAATATTTATGCATGTATTATTGATCTCTTCGTTTTGATTGTGTTTTAACGGTGTGCAACGTTAGAACCTGCCTTAGTCCTACTTGCCTGACCAAGAAAGTAACAAATGTGAAAATGATTAAACAATGAAATTTGGTGTGATAATCCACCGTTTACTAGCTTGAACCCATAGTCCTATACTTCTTTCGGAAGGTGTAATTTGGGCGTATCAGCCTGCTCCATAGCCCTCAAATGACTAACAAGCTGGGAAAGGTAGATCTCGTTGTTATCATGTGCTCCGACGCCAATTAGAGTGGCAAGGACAACCCTCTTATGAACTCTTGGCTCAAGTTTCGACCCATAGGGAATAATGTGGGAGTATGCTCGACCCATTACAAAAATCACAAAACATACTCAGAAATGGACGAAGAGCCCTGCTAGGGACCAATCAACCCAACTCTATCCTGAGAAGGACCTACTACACCAAGAACCACACCTTCATGTGGTGTACCCTCAAAAAAACTAAGGCCTCCTAACACTGAATCTCGAGGAGCCGAGATAGTCAACAACCCTGACGGATCTTGGGCTGCCCTAGACTCTCTGAATGCTGAAGAACGTCTCCTAACCTAAGGCATGTGCCTAACTTAGGGCATCTAGCCTGACCAAGTGCTGAAACTCTGGTAGAATATGTTGATGCTCCATCCACATCCATCAAATATCTTGTGTCATCTATCTAAGAGAGAGTAGATTCTGAAGAAGCAATTTTAGAGGTTCATCTAAGCGAAAGCACACAATAAGGAATCAAAAAACAAAATTCTCTAAGAATTCCCTACAATCTCCCGAAGATAGAATACATGCATCTCCGCACCGATCTGTATGACTCTATTAGGCAGTTGCTCTTATACCAATGATGTCGGTCAACCAAAACGTATGAAACCAACTTTCCACGACCCAGTTTCTCATGTCATGATGGCACCTACTACATCCCACCAATAGATAAGCTTGACCCCCAGCCCGAAACTATAAGCAACAGGTTATCACGTGGAAGAAAACAATAAGAAACAACAAGTTAATACTACTGAGAAAAAGAGAGATCAACTGAAATATAATACAAGAAACCGTCTCTAAGATATGACATTAGTCACTAATCGAGCATCTAATAAAAATAGGAGTATAAGGCTTTTACAGATACAATACAAGTACAAACTATCTCCAAATACAACCTAAAGACTAGCCTATCCCAAAATAACTTTAAATTTCATAAGCTCACCCAAGTCTTTGAATCCACAAAGATGCTCTACACGAGATCCAAGTCAACGATGAGAACTCGTACTATAATTTGTAGGCTGCAGAAGTATAGTATGAGTACCAATAAACAGTACTTACTAGACATCGACCGACTGAGCTCCAAAGTCAAGGCAAATATAAACAACAAATAAATAAGGAAAGTACAACACACATAATTAAACATGAGATATAACATGATAAGATAGGCACTAAGAAAGAAGAAGTAAGATACAAAGAGTAAAAAAACTTAGTCAAATAACGTACCTTAAGACACGAGCCAATAACCTACTCACAAGCAAAGCTATGTTACATAATTCATGAACTACCTAAGGTCAGGGAGAACTAACATCAATAAATCTAAACAACAACCTAACAACTATTAGATCAATATCACAAGAATACAGAATATAGTCAAACTATAAATTAATCGAACCCCAAAAGCCTAGAAGGTACAAACAACAAACATAACCCAACCGACCCCCAAAAAATTGAAGGATACAACCAACAACTAATTATTCTAGTGATAGTCAATGCATATGAATGCAGGAGATGCAGTAGAACCAGCTGAACCATCAGTAACCAAGTATATATACCTACCCTCTACCCTTATCAAGTGAGGTAGGACTCATGGAGCTCTCTCTTCCTGTACAATGGAACACACATTTAGAGGGACCCATATGGATGTGGGAAGTTCGTATACACTTCTTGGGCCCAAATTGGGACTTACGAGATATCATCTATGTCATGGTACCAGAGGTACGAGTAGCCAAAGCAATGCAAAAAAAGTGCTGACGCATTGACTAGTCAAGTAAAAGTTGAGCATATCCCAGATGCCTCTAATATTTCAAGTAGAAAATGATCACGTCCTCGACATCTCATAAATCCAGAAAACTAGCTTAACAAAGTGATCCAAGTGGTACGATTCCCGTTAAAACTAGTTTAAAATAGTAAACAAGTGAAAATAGTCTTTCTCCATAAATAGTAATGATGATCCAATGCATGAACCAAGATCGTACCACAAAACACATGAGAATGACCAACAAATGCAATGCATGTCATCACCAACATCCAAACAAGGCACATGCGATTATAAATATAATCCATCCCTACCACGCTATTAAGGCAAAGAGACTTAAGCTGGAATACAACTGGTCTCGACCACAGACACGAACCCAACAATATAATAATAGCTCAATAAAACATAATAGGCCTACCATTAATCAACAAACAAATGAATCAGGAAGAGCTTCAGAATTAAATTAGGGGAGAGAAATAACTCAAGGAACGATGCCTTACCCTAATCATATCGCTCCAGTACAACCAAGCACAACTAATGGCAACCTATGGCTATGATGAGTCACTAAGGTCTCAGGAACTAACACAAGATACACCATTTAAAATAAGCCCTAGTGAAAGAACCACACAACTACAAGAGCAATAAAGCACATTCTAAGGCATCTAAGGCTCAATCCTAGCCTAAGGACTCAGTATCAATTCTAAAAAGGATAGTCACGCTAAGTTATATTCTAACCAAGGCTACTAGCCTAAATTAAAGATTATTTCACCCACAACAAGCCCAACGATCCTACATGAATCAAGAGAAGATATAATAAATGGAAGGAGATATAATACTTGACAAATACACTCTTAAATTACATGTAATTCATACTTTATATCATCTAATAAATCCCAATCAAGAAAGTAAACTATAGCCTACGTTGAAGTCGATCATTCAAGCTCAGAATCCACCACACAAGAGTTAGATGCTTCCAACACACCTCCAGTCACCTCCACACTAATAAATTATTGATCAAAACATCAATACAGACAATTAAACACCAAAATTGCAATAATTAGAGATGGACCACAAATTGAGTAAAAACAAGAATGTGGACCCCATACCAAAAATTTCAAATTTGACTCCATTAAAAGATCCTAAATATCTCAAGGAACTTGCGCCCAAAAATTGAGAACAATCTGGGCTAAAAAATGGGCTGAAATGGCTCATGCAAAAAAATCACCATTAAAGGATACATGGCAGTCCCTTTGGGGTGAGAATTACCTCAAAACAATCTCCCCCTAACACTTCTCCAACCACTACAATACATAGCCACGTCAATTCAAGACAAATTTGAGGAAAGATTCTTGAATAACAGGCTAAGAATATTCTTATATGTCCTTTTCCGTCATGTTGAAACACCCAAGTCTAAGCTCTAGAACTCGAGATATTGACTTTTAAATTTTGAGAAATGAGGCTGAAAATCGCTAAAAAGAAATATATAACAGCCAAGGCAATTCTCTGCGAACGTGGAGGGAAAACTTCACCTTTCTCCATAAATACGAGGATCAGGTCCACTAACACGGAGGGAAAACTTGACCCTTCTCCATGAATGTGGGGACCAGATCTACAAACGCGGAGACCAACCCAAGATGCACTAGCAAGGGCTATGATGTGAGGCCAAAAATATATTTTTTAAATCATTATTTGCCTCACATTTAGTGCTTGTATTTGTCCCTTTTTAGCATGGATTTTATGAATTGTGCTAAATAGTGTATTTTATTTGTAGGAGAAAATTGGTGTAAAGATGAAGAAATTTGGACCTAAAACGAATTAAAGATGGAATATTATGGAAGGAAATCAGGCAAGCAGCTTAATGGAAAGATTATAGTATAATATTAGTATTTATATATATGTTCAAAGTAATGCGGCAAAGAAAGAAAATTAAGGAAATTACAATATGAAACTAGGAGTTGCACACAAATTCTTGAAGGCGGCGGACAGAGCATGGTTCAAACGGAATTCAATTCCGTTTGGGTTTTGGTTTCCCAATTTATTTTGACTCAATTATTTTATTTAGGATTTTTTGCCTCTATAAATAGTCCATAGAAATAATTATTATGGGAGATCAAATATAGGTCGTCAATACATTTTAGGGTTCTTTTCTTTTCTTCTTTTCTTAGAGATTAGTGGCTAAACGCCCCTATTCTGGGGCTGTAGCTACGGATAATTGTTGAGTATCAACGGTTTTGAATTAATTCATGGTTATCGTTTTAAGCTTCTTTTGTGTTCTTATTTTAGTATTTCTTGATTGGCCATCATAGATATAAATCTCTTGTCTACTCTTAAACTCGGGAGACTTTAAGGTAGATAGATCAAATGATACATAAAGCTTGATCTTCCATTAAATTGAGTTGATTTGTGTTTAGGAGTGACGCCCGGACGAACACCTAGCTTGGTTATAAAACAGGAAGAAATATAAATGCTCACCAATTAGAACTGTTTATCCCCACTCAACGATGTAGTTAGACAGCTAATTGGAGTAGGCGCTTAGAGGTCGGGAGACCATGATCATATAATTAACCTTGAAAATTAGTGGCTTGATAACCTAAATTAGTTCATTACCTGAGTTACGATACATGAAATCCAACGCATGTTGCAGCCCCTGAAATTGTCTTTTACTTGTTTAAAATATCAATTTGAAGTCGTTCACATTAGTTACTTTATTTATTGCATTAGTCATATTAGTAATAAACAACATTCAATCTCTTTTAAAGTTTTTCTTGTCGATTTGTCCCTTGGGAACGATAACTCGTTTCTAAAAACAACTATTCTACTTGTGCAACCACGCACACTTGCGTGTGCATTTGGGCGCAACAGGCTACATCAACTAAACTTTGGAGTTGAAAAAACTCCGACGGAATGCTTGAGATTCATTTGGAACCCCATGTGCGCAAATAAAATATGCTAAACTTTCATCCGAGGTTGTCTCAATAAAAAAGTGGGTCCCATACCCAAAAATTGTTTCTAGCCAAATTCCATAAGGGGCTCACAATGAGCCCAAAAGCCTCGAGATCCGCACGAAGAGTTGTTTTAGAACAAGCTCAATGTTTAAAAGCTTACGAAACCATTAGAGCTGCATATTGAGGTCGTCATCCTGGAGTTTTGATCGAAATTAATCGTACAAACTCTAGAAGCTCCAAAATATGGAAACTTGCACAAAACTCAAACGAACAATCAGGCGATCAAATTGTAAGTCCCAACTGTAACACCCCGACTTTTCGAAACGTCTAAAATTACTCGTATCTCCATGGAAAGACAAGGAGGGTGGGTAATAAATTAAGAATGATGTGGTATGTCCGATTTTAAGTGTTCAAGTGTTGCATCTCAAGTTTTGAAGTTAGGTAACTGGCAAAATAAAAGTTGGCGGAAGTTATTGTAAGTTCCTTCTTAAAGATTTCTCTGAAATTTGGGTCAAATGTCTTGGAGGTTTTCTCCCAATCTATAAAGAGTTATGGGACCCACAAACTATCGAATTGAAGGTCTACGAGTCTAGTTTCCAACGCATCAAACCGTTTGTTCATACGACTTCAGAATAAAGAGATATTCGCATTTTCGTAGGACTGCGCAAGCAAGCACGTGAGGTGGAGCCCTAGGTCGGTGGAAAGTTGCATATATCTTCTTCTTCGAACTTTTTCTTCATTTTTAAGCTAATAACCAGAGAAATTAGAGAAACCCATTTCTAGGATCAAGTGAAGTATAGATTTTCTCAACTTAAGTCCTTGACGAAAGTTGTTCTACGCGTTGGGTTCATCATCGTGGTATAATTTGTTTTATCGATTGCGTAGCATATCACACTTTAGTGTTGGGACAGCAAGGGTTTGAATATATTTGAAGGTTTT
>JAJOOE010002803.1:0-24436 GCA_036250405.1 Solanum raphanifolium | reverse complement strand
AGGTTGGATATGGTAGATATGAAGAGAAGTAGAGGTGGACCAAAGAAGTATTGATAAGAGATGATTAGAAAAGACATGACACATTTACCGTTCACCGAAAATATGAGCCTAAAAAGGAGAATATCGAGGTCAAGAATAGATCATTAATTTTAGCTATCCTTAAGAGTAGATTAAGGAAAACTATAGTAATGAAACTTAATTGCAACTTAAAAGGAGATGGAGACATCCTATTAAAGGAAATGTTAGAATTTAAATCTTGACAAGAGATAATGAGATCAATAAGAGATAGAAAAACTATTTTGACAAATTATTCAACTCAAACAAGGAGAATAACATTTTTTTAGACTTCCGCATGTCAATAGAAACTTTAGATGCACTTGAAGAATTGGATCGATGTAGATAAATGATATTATGAAAAATATATAAAGCTTGTGGTCCTGATATTATATATCTTATAAATATTTGGAAGTTTCTTGGAGATATAGGAATATAATGAAATGACAAACCAAGTTATATATTAAATGATATAGTAATATTAAGAAGTGGTAGAATGTTTGATGAGTGAAGAAAGAGTATCCTGAGTTTGATTTATAAGAACAAATGAGTTATTCAAAGTTATGTGAACTATCATGATATTAAATCTATCAGTCATATGATTAAAATCTAGGAAAAAGTGATGGAATTAGGAGTGTACATGGTTGGGTTGGTTCGGGTTTTTTAAATATCAAACCAAATCATTTATGTCGGATTTTTAAATCTATAAACCAAATCAAACCAATAAAACTTGGGTTTTTTAACTTCGGATTTTTTCTGGAAAAGTATTCATACAAACATATAATTTACTTGTACTTAAAATATTTCTTTAGTCCTACCAAAATACAACAACTATCTAAGGTGTTTCTTAAGAAAATAACACAAAATATTATATGAGTAATGATACTAAAATATCCAACAAAAAATAATAATAATAATAATAATGAAATTGCGTAAAACAAATATTGCAAATTAACAAGTCATAATGAAAATGATCATAATTTAAAAGTACCAAATCATGCTAAAATAAATTTAATAAGTATTAGTTACATGACTAAATATTAAAGGACATAAAATTAGATTATGTATTTGAATAAACCAATGTAAAACCATAGAACAAATATTCAATATTATTGTCATTTTTAGTGTTGAATTGATTATTTTTTTCCTTTAGTATTAATTTAATTTTGATTTAAGCTTTATTATAATTATCAATATCTGTGGACTATAATCTTTATTGAATCATTTAGAATTCTAAGTTTCAAATTTGAAATAATAATATATTAAAAGATAAACACTATGAAAAAGTAATTGTCATTTTTAGTGTTGAATTGATTATTTTTTTCCTTTAGTAGTAATTTAATTTTGATTTAAGCTTTATTATAATTATCAATATCTGTGGACTATAATCTTTATTGAATCATTTAGAATTCTAAGTTTCAAATTTGAAATAATAATATATTAAAAGATAAACACTATGAAAAAGTATAAGAAATATTTAAAAATTATATCAAAGTAAATATTTTTACGTATAAATAAAATTTTAAAATTATATATATAATGTCGGGTTGGTTTTTTTTAGTTAAAACCAAACCAACCCAAATATAGTCGGGTTTTTTTTCAATACCAAACCAAGTCAAACCAACCACTAGTCGGGTGTTTTTTCTCGGTTTGACTCGATTTGCGGTTTGGTTCGATTTTCGGTTCGGTTTTGTACACCCCTAGATGGAATGTAGACATAAAAACTAGACAAAAGTGAAAGAGAACCAATAAGAGTATGACATGTAAATGTTAAGATAGATGTGTGCACATAAAATAGAGATACAATGCGCAAATATTGCTCTAATGGTTTGGACATGCTCTATCGCCCTTTAGATGCACTAATTTGTAGATGTGAAACTATGAAAAGTGAAAATGTTATAAGAGAATTTGATAGACTTAAAGATCAAATAAAAGAAAGTTATCTAGAAAGACCAATAAAACTCTGGAATTAATGTAAGATAATGATCCATATAAGGAATAATATCTACTAGTTGAGGATAGATTTCAAAGTTGCTAGAGAACTTTTAATATGATTAAAGTTATCTTTGTATGATCTATAGGTTATGAGTTTGAGTCAAATTTGTGAAAGCAAACACTAATGCTTATATTAGACACTAATGTAGATATTATCGTTGCAAAAATCCATAATCCCATTTATGTAACGTGGGCAAGATGTCACGTCCCTCTCTTTGGTGATAGCAACTAATTTTGCAAAGGAGGGAACATTACAATATGTCAATCACACTTCAATGCTTTATTTGTTCAATAAAAATTTATGGCTCTCTCAATATCCTTCCAATTGCTTTATCTTTGCTAGGTCCCACCACTTTGATGTAGAGTTTTTTTTAAAATTTGTGGGCTAGTGGTTTACTCATTTCCGTAACAAGAATGAAATGATGCTCTATTTTGACTCGAGTTCAAGACTCCTTACAACTCACACTAATAACAACACTGAGCGGCCGGAGATTGATTGAAAAGGCAGGTTCAACCAACTATCTCCCCTAACCACCTATCTAGTCATGTTCGTAGCTCGATGAAGGTCAAAACTATAGTCCGACGAAAAAATAGTAGTCGTCTGTATCAAGTGATACATGAATCACGCACAATATTCAATTTTTTTAATCTTCTTAAATTTTGTGTCAAGTCAAAATAGAACAAATAAGTAACAACAAAAGTAATGATTTTGATGTTGTAAAGGGTCGCTATCAACAAAGCAAGAAGTTTAAATCATGCTGTTTTCAACTCTTAATCAAACAGTTACTAACTTGTATCTAACAAGTTGAACAGAAAAAAAAATCTTTAGACAACAAACATCAAGTGGGACACAATAGTAGGAGACAGGAGAAAAAAAATGATGAAATTAATAAAGAGAAAAATAAAAATTGAATTAGGTCAATTCTGGCTGGAAGAGAAAAGTAAAACAACCATGAAACGATGCAATGCGATGAATGAAATTTCTTTATCATTAATCAAAGTTCAATTTATAGGAAAAAGAGAAGTTTGTGGTAAAGTTTCTTTCATATTTTTATCTTACTTTATATATCGTGAATTTAGATTAATCAACCGTTGAACTTTTAATGTTAGATTGTTATTAAAAGGAGAAAAAGGTAAAAGAGTTTTTGGATTGATGATTTTGTGCTTTGTGGGCTGTACACAAGAGGCAGCAGGTGCAGCATAAAGAGAAAAAGAGGTGGCAGTAATATTGATGAGGTCACAAAGGCTTTTAATCTAGCAGTGGGGCATCAAGGGCTCTTACCTTTAATAAGTATGTGTGAGAATTTTTTTGGGTTCAATAGTCATATTTAAGTTTGATTGATTTGAATTTGTGTCATGTAAAGTCTCTCTCATTTGGAGAAAAATGTTTTCTATCATAAATTATTCTATAACTAAGGTTCAACTCTGAAATCTCTAATTTAGATACGAGCAGTCTCATCCACTACACCACATTCTTTAATGTTGAGTATGTATGAAAATTGAGAATGAGTAAAGTAACACAATGTACAATAATTTTTTATTCTAAGCGTATAATAAGAACACTTTATCATGTATTAAAGTGTTGAACTGACAAATATTGTAATTCAAAAGTTAAAATAAAATTTAGGGATGAAATTTGTATTTTGAGTTTTTATTTGTTGTGTCATTATATTTCTAAAAACATAGTACATTTACTTCTCATGAGAAACTTTTTTAAAAAAATATTACTTGAACTCTCATCTTCAAAATTTAACACGCATTATCCAAAGTTAAATGATCATCTACATTTCTAACTTCTTAATTAGAGATTCCAAATCTGAATACTATAAAAATGTTTTTCCTTTTCTTAGGAGGACGTAAATTCAAATTAATCGGATCAATAAATTTTCAAATATCAATACACAAAACAAACATCAAGGTCTCTTATATACATCAACAACAAAGAAGGCACCCTTCCTTATTCACTCTTGTCTTGTCCTTGTCTCTGTCTCTTAAGCCTTCTTCATTATTTTCAAAGTTAACTTTTGTTTATTAGTACTATTACTAGCAAAAAAATTGTATTTCTCATTATAGTTATGCTGTTTTAACTAAGTACAAATTACAGAAATTCATAGAAAGTTGACATCAAAAATTCTGTTAAAAAGAAAAACAGAATGGGTTAGGCTATCTATTCTTGTTTTTTCTTGATTTTTTTTGTTTTAGCAACACAAAGCTGGAATATAATAAGGTTTTGAGTCTGGATCCTCATAAGAAGAATCATCATTATCAAAATGTAGAAGAAGATGAAGAAGAAAAAGAAAAAAATCAAGAACAAGTTTTTCAATTTCAACAACCTTTTTCTCATCATGATCATTTTATGTATCAAGATTTAGATAACATCAAACAGCAAGCTCAATCCAAGAAACGTTCTTATGTTCCTCCTCTTCCTCGTCCTCGTCCTCCTCCGAAGCAAAAAGTGGGAACATCGTCAAGATTTGGTGGTGGAGAGATTGTTGAAGTACAAGGTGGTCATATCATAAGGTCAATTGGTCGAAAAGACAGACACAGCAAGGTGTGTACAGCTAAAGGTCCAAGGGACAGGCGTGTGCGTCTTGCTGCTCATACAGCTATTCAATTTTATGATGTACAAGATCGACTTGGCTATGACAGGCCAAGTAAAGCTGTGGATTGGCTTATTAAAAAGGCTAAAGCTTCTATAGATGAGCTAGCTGAATTGCCTCCTTGGAAACCAACCACTGGTGTTATAAGCTTTGATCAAGAAAAAGATGTTGAAGACGATGACAATAATGGTCATTTTGTTGGGACAACTAGTAAAAGTTCAATGATAATGTTAGGCCAGAATAATAGTGCTAGCTCAAGTGGTGAAAATGCAAATGCAAATACAAATGGAAGTAATTTTTTGCCTCATTCTTTAGATTCTGATGCCATTTCTGATACTATAAAGTCTTTTTTCCCAATGGGTGGTGGTTCAACTGAAGGTAATTCTTCAGGTATGCAGTTTCAGAGTTTCCAAGAACATAACTTGATGTCAACAACAAGTAGCCAGAGCCAAGATTTGAAGCTCTCTTTACAGTCTTTTCAAGATCCTGTTTTGCTTCATAACCACCAAATAGAACAATCACAAGCTCAGTTTCAAGCATCAAATTTCTTTACTGGAAGCACCCCACTTATGGGATTTGATGCTTCAGTCTGGCCTCAGCCTCATACTCAGCACCAGCAGCAGCCAGTGGAACTCGGTCGATTGGCTGCTGCTCGTGGTGCCGGTGGATACACCGGCATGGCTTTTGGTGGCGGGGCAATTGCTGGAGCAAATAGTTACTTGTTTAACTCTCAGCCTGCCCCGCCACTACTACAACAATTGTTCAGCCAAAATCAGTTTTTGTCTCAGAGGGGACCCCTTCAGTCCAGTTACTCACCTTCGATTCGTGCATGGATAGATCCATCAGCGATTGCTATTGCCACAGCTGATCCAATTCATCACCACCAACACCAACACCATGTGTTGCCTATGTATTCAACATCAGTTTCTGGTATTGGATTCGCCTCAGAAGTAGGCGGATTCTCTGGCTTTCGCATTCCTACACGAATCCAAGGTGAAATAGAGGAGCATGATGGTACTTCCGACAAACCATCCTCTGCTTCCTCTGATTCTCGCCATTGAATTAGCTCGACAACATACTCTCCCTTGATTGCCTGACAGGTAAATCACTTCACCATTTCAAATTCCATTGTATTCTACCAGCATTCTTGAAACGTCGTTTACTGTTACATTGAGCTTCATTTTCAGGAAAAAGTACTATACATCAAGATGGAAATGGGAAAGGACAAGTCAGAGAAAGGGCGATAATTCATTTATCAAGTCTGATTCAGTGGCAATGCATTGCGGAAGAAGAATCCTGAGCATAGTTTCAGGTTTTTTTTAAGATTAAATCGCGGTGTAGTATTCATGTATAAGTGTGATTTTTCTACCTCAACTGCTAATTTAGGATTGCTTATGTAATTCTGTTGCCAAGTTGTTGTTGTTGTTTGCTTATTATCTTCAGTTCATTAGAACAAGTAATTTTCTCTTGAATGTTTCTATTAAATCTTGAAGGCCAATTCTTGTCAACTTGATTGCTTTGGTATACATTTAAGTTGATTGTGCTCCTATTAAGTTTCAAAAGATGAGATGCTTATGGATGAATGGTCAGACTCTTTGTGTCAGATCCTTTAAAAGTCCGCTCCTTTTAGAGGATAAGACACTCATTCATCGATATTTTTGAAGAGTCTGAACAACATATCAGGACAGAGCTTTCTTTCTTTTGATTGATTGATTGTTGTTTTACAACATTCTTACTGAAATAGTTCATGTTTCAATGACTTCTTAAAGTCCTCTAAAAGGAACTGTAAGTTACCTTAATCTTTTAACATCCCTATCACTGCATTGCATGGAGTTTTGTGAGAGCATTAAAAGTGTAAAGTCCTTTTCTGTGAACAGTTAAAGTAATTAATGTGTGGTTTTACAAGACTTGTCTTATAGCTAGCTTCTTCTCTAAATTTCTTATTGAAGTAACTTATTCTCTTAACCATAAACTGAAATGTTTTCCCACCTCATACTTGCAAAGTCTACATATTTGTTGTGCCCTCTATGTTGGCATCATCTGATATTTACATCCTTTATTTTTGAGGCGTAAGTTGAATAAGTAGACACATACATTCTATGTGATGTTCTAATAAAATGTTTGTGCTTAATTATTAAACTTTATACGAGTTGGAGAGTATAAATATCAGTTAAGAGTAAAGGCAAAATATGTGGAATGAGAATTCTCTAGTTGTCAATTGGAAAACCTTATGATGTGATGGAAAATAGAGGGTCTTATTTTACATCAATTTGTAACAGCAACATGTCCTCCAATTCTTCAATAGTGGGGTCAGCCACTGCACGTGGATAGAAGGTTGTAGTAGATCAGCTAAGTGTGTGGCCTAGTGTCAGTTAATATCTAGTAGAGACAAAAATAAAATATAGGCAATTAATTCCTTCTTATTTACTTTTAAAAGATTGGTAGATAGAGATATTTAATATTTGTAGTGTTGAGAGATAACAAGTATCACGTAAAATAATTGAGGTTATTAATTAAAAGATAAAAGGTATCACGTAAATTAATCAAGGTTAGTACAAATTGATATGAATAAAATACAATTAGCAAAGTTGCACACTTTATGTATTTTTGAGGAGTACTGAGAGGTATTAGATAAATTAATTGAGGTCAGTGTAAGTTGATTCAAAATAAAGTTATATATATTATTTGTGTTATTAGGAGATATATTAGCATATATGAGATAAATTAGTCGAGGTCATCAATAAACAAAGTTATTCGATATTTGCGTTATTAAGAGGTTGCATGTATGAGATAAATTAGTTGAGGTCATCGAACCTCAGTAAATATGGAGTTATTCGATATATGTGATATTGAGACATATCAATATTTATAAATAGAGTTACTCAGTATTTGCGTTAATTGGTGGTAGAATTAAGTGGGGCTAGCTAGAATTGAAAGAGAATGAGAGAGTGAAGGAATGCAATCAATTTCTTTTAAAAAAGATGAAACATAAGTTTTTATAGTGAAGAAACTAGAGAGGCAGATACCACTAAAAGCATGGTACTTTGCAATGAATTTTTTTGTGGCCCTTTATTATACTGCACAGCTCATTAGTGTCATAAAAAATCTGTCTAGCTGTATGTCATTCCTCTTTTTTTTTTTTAAATTATTTGTTATTGTTTGTCTCTTTACAGGAAAAATTAAATTCACTTAGAACTCATGACTTCTATCAAGATAGTGACCATTGCTTAATGGTTGTTGTCTCTTATTTATGATGATTGATGAGTTACTTTGTCCGTTTCATATTAGTTGATCACTTTTTATTTTACATGGTGTTTATGTAATCATAATTAAAATATTTCTTGAAAATTTTATAAATAGATATGAACACTTTCAAAAAGAATTAATTGTAAAAGTGATATAAGAAAAATTTAATTAATGTTTTGTTGATTTAGTAACGTAGACAACTAATATGGAACAATTTATTTTTAGTATAATGATCAACTAGTATGGGACGGAGGCAATACTATTCATAAGGCAAGAATGATGCTTATAATTATACTAGTATCTAGGAACGTGCGTCGAACGTTTATCCCAAACAATAATAAATTGATTACATCTTTTGCATAATCAACAAATTTTAAAAGTTCATAAACTGATATTGTGCAACATAAATGATTTGGCATGAAGAAATAAGAGATTCTTACCAAACAAAATATAATGAATCATCCAACTTATCATATATAATTCTTACCATGTGATTATGATGCCACTAAAATTGAGAGAGGAAACAAATGACAAACATAAATATAATTACATATGATAATATATAGATGAAGAGGGAATCAAATAAAAGAAGAGCCCTTCTTTGAAATCAACAATTGAACACTACAATTTTCTATGATTTATCTAATATTGTCCAATGTCTTAATTGACCAATTTTTCCCTTCATTCAATATGAGAAAATGAAAAGACAATAGTTTTATTTTATTTTTTAGGAATAAAGGGTCTAGAAGTCATGATCTTTTCATTTTCTTCTTTGTTAATGTTTTTCTCATTTAATTGCATTTAAAAGTTAACTTTTAGTATTTAGTATAATATTATTTAATAATGTAGTTAATTAAATATTTTATTTAGTGTAGGGGTAAAATTGTAATCCAACTTTGCAAGTTGAAACTTCCCCCTTTTAATAATATATGATATGATATATGATATATAATGATATGATATGATAATATATGATATGATATATTCTTGAGAATTGAAATTTGTATTGTTTTAGTGTTAAATCTTGAGCATGATTAACTTAGATTTCTAATATAGTTATGAGAAATTTCATGTATACCAATAGTTCCACACCTAATTACGAAACATAGCGATAATTTGTGTATTTATAAACTGTACGTATAACTACATTGTAATTGTGTGTAAGTGAAATACATTGTATGTGTGCACATAATAATAGTAAAATGTATTGTATTAATGTGTATACAATATTTCTATAGCAGAATACATTGTATATGCATACGTAACAATAAAGAAATACATTATTCGCATATGTATTAACTATGTCTAATTGTATTTGTGTGTATCTGCTATAAAAGTCTCAAACTATCGTTATATTATGAAAAAAATTGAACTACCTATTTGGATAAATATAGGGACTTAGTTTGATATGTCATGTAATTTTTCATATTGATTGAATAATTGTTGTTTAACCATTCAACATCTAAAGTCCACTAGTCTGACTAATTTAGATTTGTGTTGAGTAGACTCACTATCGAGAATAAAGACCAAATTTAGGATTTTAATTTGATGTGTTCAATTTTTTATTTTATTTTTATTACTAGACCAATATAATTCTGAGACTATCAGTTCAAAAGGTAATAGAGTAGTATTGTATAAAATTTAGTGATTCTGCACATATATCTGCATTTTGAATTGAAAATGTTGGGTTCGATTGAATATGCTAGCTATGTGCTCCATCTCACTTGAAAGCGCTCCTTATTATAAGGTTATTTCTATGACTCTGATTCAAGACCTATAATTAAGGATAGTTGAATCATAACTATTACATATTCCCGATGTTTGAAATTGAGGGGAGCAAGAAAATGATTTGATTAAACATATATGTCGCGTGATAGTGTTGTCCATGACTAGACACTTAACCCTCAGATTCAATTAACTCAATGGGCATGAGGTATTTATTGCCTCCTTATAAATAAATGACGATCGTGCTCGTCTTGAATTTGATCGTACCTTTTTGGGCTGGTCAAGTCCATGTAATGCCGACCCCAGTGAAAAATGCTACTTGATTTATCCTGGCAGTAATTATATGCTACAAGTAGCTAGTGAAATAGTTTTTCAACATGAAAGCAACACAAATATTATACTCAAAAGTCAAAAGTATTGTCTTTGGGAGGACAATTTTTCTCTTCATATAGCAATAAAATATAATTAAAGTACTAAGATTATTATAGTGCAAGTGCTTGGGATGTCATATATTTGTTGGTATCAAAATGGACAATTGAGAAATTGTAATGCTTGTATAATGGAGTCATCACCAATATGAATAGTCACATAAAAACAGCATAAAACAAAAATTACATAAAACAAAGTTTCCATCACCACACTAAAATATACAAAGCCAAATTAATAATAAACATGTCAATCAACCAAAAAAGTACAGATAATCAAGTAGTAATAAGTAGGTTGAGTTTGCCAATCAAATATTAATCTCTTGAGAAACTTGATTTTCATTAGTAGTGATGGACAACTTTCTTCCTTTTGTAGATTCTTTTCCATTGGAAATGGATGGATTTTTAATTGATACAACTAGTTTCATAGGTCCCAAGTTTGTAGCTTTACTAGTTATCTTGGCAACTTGTTGAGAGTGAGAGATTTTTGGAACAATAGGGTTTGTTTGAACTCTAGTCTCCCATGGTCGAACCGCGATCCAACGTTCCATCCAACTCCAACCCCAACTCTCCTTGCCAAGATCATAATATGCTTGTCCAAAATATTGATTCGAATTGGCTCTCCACTGAAACATGTATAATGTTGGAATCAAAATGATCAGATATCATGCAGAAACAACTCAACTATTAGATAATGATGATACATCATGAGAGAAATATACTAAAGGAGAAAGACAAATTTAACGTGTTTCAGTCAATTAACCTACAACCAGAAGATGATCAGTTATCC
Source organism: Solanum raphanifolium (assembly GCA_036250405.1). Lineage (NCBI taxonomy): Eukaryota > Viridiplantae > Streptophyta > Magnoliopsida > Solanales > Solanaceae > Solanum > Solanum raphanifolium. The sequence continues at coordinate 13,601 of JAJOOE010002803.1, read as the reverse complement.
ACTATATATCTTTTAAATAATATGAAAGACAATATAAAATTCAGAGAATACCTTCATAAAAATCATTCTCAAAGAGTTCACAAAGCATAAATATTATTCTACAAATCATTACACATTTTGATTGAATGATAAATAAACATTTGTCACTTATTCAAACATGTATAGAAGTTGATATTTGTTATATTATGATAACCTTCAGATAAAATAGAACAATAACATTTTAAATAAACTGAATTAAATGAAAAATACAAAAAAAAAGTTATAATCTAATTTAAAATATTTTTTTTATTTAATAATCTCCGCGCAATGTACAGACGCGATTACTAATTCTCTATATTTGAAAGTCTACATAGTGGACGCTACCAGGCGGAAAAAAAAAAGTCTTACCAAGAAAGGAAAAAGACGAATACAATAGATTTTTATATTCCTTGATTTAGAAAGATAAAAATCAGTTTTGATAAACATATTATTTTTCTTTAATAAAAATATATATTAAATATAATAAGAAAATCACAGATTAAAAAGGGGGGTCATAGCTAACTTGCCTGATGAGAAAAGGCATATGCCATTGCCCTCTCCCTCTTAATTGCAGCTTCTTCTCTTTGTTGTAATTTCTGTAGTATTTCTTCTACGGTTTCAGCACTACTACTCCATTCCACCTATTTATCAAATCAAAATTGAGTGACCATTTAAGTGGCATAGTCATAAATAATATTAAGGATGATTGTAAGATCAGTTAAATATTCTTTGTTAGAAAATTTATTGTATAATACACATGTCAAAAGTAAAATTTACATATATTATATATTGAAAATTATTAGTGGAACTATCTCCAAAACTACTTTAACTTCTTAATGAGATATCATATGAGTCAATGCTCTTCGGATACTTTTGGTGAGAAACAATTTGTGTTTGAGTAATAAATTAAAAAAAGTTTTTATGAGCAATAATTAGTGTTTGGTTAAGTTTTTAAAAAATATTTCTAAGTGTATTTCTCTCGAAAGTGTTTTTCAATAATATACAAAAAATTATAGAAGTTCACTAATCAACAGTAATATTTAAAATGACTTCTAAAATATACATAATTTTAAAATCATGACTCCATAACTTCGGGAAAAATCATGTGTATATATGTATATCTATCTTGAAAAATTAACAGAAATTGGAATATAATTAACAGTGTATCCATGAAAAGCATAAGAGTGCAAGTGTATTGCTGGTACAAGCCAAAGGAACTACCTGCATGACTTGGGTCCGAATTCAGCTAGAGCCTTATTTCATTATTATTATTTTAAATTTATCTTAAAACTCATATTTGAACTAATATAATACCAATGCATCCGAGGCTTTTAAATTCTGAATTCGTCTCGAATTTCATATATTAAACGCAAACTTAACTTGCAATCCACATGATGACACCCTAAGAATGTGATAACTTATTGGTTGTTGTAATAAATAGGACAGGCAAGAGGGGTATGGTTGTGTTGTGAACAAGACAATATGTTGGAGTGGGAAGTGAAAGGGAGGTTATTATAACAAGACAAATTTTGATCAATAGATGGGATGTGTGGGAGATGACAGAAAATTCAGTAAAATAATTGAGATGCATAGCTTCATCATTATTTATTAGAAATAACCATTGGGTCAGGTCTATTCATAAGTGATGATACTCAATTTATTAGTTTCACATTAGTTTGTCTTTCTCTTAAATCCTATCGATAAATTATAAATACATCGTTATAGATAGTGAAAAATATAATTTTTCCATCGTAATATGATGACTAGGGTTTGTATAACTTAAATAATATTTAGATTATGGACACATGAAATTTATCTGAAAAAAATTTGACAATTGATTATTTAGTTATGATTGTTGCAGATTCTCTCTAATCCCTAGAAAAAATTACTCTAAAAAAAGGATAAACTTTGAATAGAATGAATTGAAGTTGGGTTGTCATTTGATGTATTATTTAACAGTTGAAATTTTTGCATCTTTAATTAAATATTTTCAGATTTGAACAATGAAAACAAAAAAATATCTGATAATAACCCCTTGATGGGATGTAAACTAAAATTAATCAAACCAATGAATTTCAAATATTGCTTAATTAAATATATGTGCCTCTTGAAAAAACAAAATAGCTTAACAAATATCTTCCTAATTAACAATGATAATATGAAAAAGGAAAAAGTAGTAGGCCAAAAAGAAACAAGAGAAACCAGGTAAGCTTAATAGAAACAGCCACATAATTCAAAAAAAAAGAAAAGTGATTGATATAGCCTATAGGAATATCAATTATTGTAAAGATGTTAATTATTTTGTTGGTTGTTGTCTTTTCATGCCTTAAATGGGCAATTATTTAAGTTGAAATGTTGAACATTCTTTTGCAAAAGGTGGCAAGACAAAATTGAAGTTGAACAAGTCTTTAGTATTATAAGGTGTTTTTTCATGAAACAATTAGGTTTAATTTAACTCACAAGTCACAAATCTTCTAAAAAAGCTATAAAACACATTATAGTTTTTCCCCTCACAAAATGAAGGTGGTATCTAACTATTTGTTAAGTACAAGCATGATTAATAAAGGAACAAAAAAATTTACGCGAAATATGCTTTTAATAAATATTATTCTTTATACTTCAATAATATTCTACAGTATGATCTTATAAGTGGAGTATGAGAAGGATGGGTTGTATACTGACCTTATCCTTGTGAATGTAAAGAGGTTGTTTTCGATTGACCAGCGATTTAACGAAAATGATTTCAAAAACGGATTTAACAGATAATATTATGCTCTATACTTTATTTAGGAAAACATATTTGCAAAATACCCGGCAGGTAAGCAAATTGTATACCTTCAGTGTATATAAACAATATGATTTAGTAGTTTTTATTGTTGAAGTATACAAAATGTGAATTGTATACCCCAAAGATATACCCCACGTCACATGAAAACTTTTGGAGTGGAGTTAAGCCCAAAATTTATATCTTCATATGGTATCATAGTAGAATGGGATCCAGCCCAATTAAAGTTTAACAATGATGGGCCCCTTAGTTTAAATTGCTCATGCACCAGGTGTTCAATCTTAGGCGTGAGATGAGGTGTTGAAGAGTCACACGTTAGATTTAAAAGGGATGGATGATATTTTTATATGGACTTGAACAATTCATAGGTCTTGAACTAGCTTTTTGGAATTTTTTGTTTGTTTGTTTGTTGCATGTAGATTGATTCCTCAGTTTGAATTTATAAACTCTTAGTCATACGACAATAACTTTAACTGTTACCTCAAGCTCGTGAAGCTTAGCCTCAAGTTTTTGTTGATTTTGAATTTTCTTCTGTTTATTGTGGCCTTGAGTCACCATATTGAGTCTTCTTGCTCTAATCTCTGATTGTATTTTGCTCCAACAATGTATTTGCTTCAAAGTCCCTGCTATTTGGTTATTTACACTTAGCCCTTCAATTACACCTTGAAATCTCACTGCACCCCTAACGCGCCGTAGAGCTTTTCTTGCCTACACAATTAATTGCACTTTACGTTAAAATTAAATATTCAAGAACCGTACGAAAAATACTACACTAGGCTAGCACCCAACGACATAGTCTGTTGGCCCAGACGTGCAGTCGTGGGGTGACATTGCACTATGTGGGATGGAAGTATGTCGCAAAGGCTATTTTTGGCAATGTCATAAAACAACTTGGGCATATTATGAAAGACGCACCTATACATTTAGTTTGACTTTCAAAAAATGAAACGTGACAATTATTTTGAAACAAACGGACTATATAGAGAATAGTTACCAAATGAGCTCTGTAGGCAGTCTGAATTTTAGTGGCAGCAGTGTTGTGAGTAAATTTAGTCTTACGAGTAATCATTTTTGAAGATGAAGATCCATTTGAATAATGAGCACTAGGAACTTGAACTTCTCCATTTGGCTCATCAGATGTACTAGTACTTGTAACCTGCAAATTAAATGTCAAATATATCAATCTAACTTTTATTTTTGTGAAAATTTGTTCAATACGTATACCTTTGTTAGCTAATTTCTTTGTATGTTTATTTATTCATATGTAGGTTTTTCTTAGTGAAAAATCTTGGTTCTTTAACATAGTAACGATAGACTAGTAATGATATATTGATATTCTTTTTTTTCCCTGGAGGGGAGAGGGGGTAAAAATATTCTGAACTATCCAAAATAGGTCAATTTTAACCTTCTATTATGTTTTGACAAAAATACACTCGACATTTGCCAACTAGTTTGAAAATGTCATCCAACTAAGGAAGTAGTTCAAAAATACTTTCTCTACTAACAATTATTCCGAAATAAGGAGAAATAAATCAATTTTACCCTTCAACTACTCGAAATCGAGATAATTTTGCTAGGTTTTTTTTAAAATGCAGGGAAGTGAATAGAGAGAAATGTAGGTACCTTGAGCTGTTTTGATTTTCTTCTTTTGTTCCTCTTTAGCCCAATAATTGTTTTCAAGCAAAAACCCATAGTATATAATATTGAATGATCAAAATTCAGAATATAACATATAGTTTCATACTTCAGAACTTATAATAAGCATATCATAAAGATCTTTGGTTGAGTTCAAGTTTTTTAATTCTCAATTTTTTTGTGGTGAAATTGAAATAAATTAGAAAGGAGGTAGGTGATCTTTTCTTTTCTTCAATTTATTTATATATATATTTTTTTTAAAAGATATGGAGTAGAAAGAAATGTAAATGTACTACTTTTGTCACTCAAAAACTACATGCCAACTAGAAAGTTGAGTAGTCAATTTTTTAGGAGGTTGCTTCATTTTATTCACAATGTTGGTGGCTTTGCTCTATTCAATTTCAGTCAAAAAATCAATGTCTTACCCTCACACCACTAAATAAATTAATTAAAAGAAATTTCACTCAACTATTACTCCTTCCATCTTAGTTTACGTAACGGTGTTTGAATATGTCGATAATACAGAATTTAAGTATAGACGCAAATTCATGATTTGAACTTTTCAAGTTCTGAACTTTAATATAGCAATCTCAAATGCTAGAACTAGGTTTAAAATTTAATGAAAACTTTAATATATATATATATATATATATGTATGTATGTATGATTTGGACCAAAACTATTGGAAAACTATTGGGTTCGGAAAAGGCTACCTTAATCCAGAAAGATTGTATGTCAATGTTCCAGGCTACGGTTCGGGACTTTGAATCCTGGTTCATTTCATGCCCCCTCCGGTTATCCTTTTCTTTCCCTTCATCTTCGAGCAAGTGGGTGAACCAAAGAAAGACTTATGAAACTTGTAACAAAAAAAACAAAATTGTATATTTTGGTCCTATTGGGTTCGGAAAAGGCTACCTTAATACAGAAAGATTGTATGTCAATGTTCCAGACTACGGTTCGGGACTTTGAATCCTGGTTCATTTCATGCCCCCTCCGGTTATCCTTTTCTTCCCCTTCATCTTCGAGCAAGCGGGTGAACCAAAAGAAAGACTTGCGAAACTTGTAACAAAAAAAAAAACAAAATTGTATATTTTGGTCCTGGCGGGGCTCGAACCCGCGACCTTCGGCTCATAAGACCAACGCTCTAACCAACTGAGCTACAGGACCTTATATGCTTTCATAGAGTCATAAAATTTATTAATTTTATAAAATTAAGAATATCACACATGGAGGTAATCAATTTTTAATCTTAGCCAAAATACGTCAATAATTATTATGTGTATTTTGCTTTTTAACACGTGGTAACTGCAATTGACATCTCATCAATCGAGTTCTTCGGAATGTGAGTGTATAATAGCTAGTTATTATAAAAATTGATCTCCAACTTACTTGTCAACTGTTATCATAAAATAAAAAGTGATATTATCGTTAATACATAGTAACTGCAATTGACATCTTATCAGTTGAGGTCTTTTTAGAATGTGAGAATACAATAGCTAGCTATTACAAAAATTAATCTAAACGACTTAGCTGTCAATTGCTATCATAAAATAAAAAATCATATTTTTGCTATTTGATTTTTAAAAATTTAGAAATTGTATTGGTTCACTTTTTTCTGCCAAAAAAAGTATTTGGGAAACTCTATTGATAGCACAAGTGAATTTTAGTGTTTGGACTAGAAGATATCTATCGAAAGAGATTATTAAACTTATTATTTTAATTGTATCATTCTTTTCGAAGAAGATCATACAACAAGAAAGGTTCATTCATGTCAATTCAAAAATATTAGAAAAATAATTAGATCTAATCTTGTTAATTACTACCCTAGCCAGTTGCTAACATTTTATAGTCGTTGACTTGTTGTTATGTCATATCCAACTAAATTTCTTTCTAATTATTTTTTCTTAAAAAAACTAACCTTCCTTGAAAATATTCTAAGCACTACCAAAGATGAAGAAGATAAGTTTGCTAATACTCTCACTATTTCAATTTATTTGTCTGGTATTAATTTAATATAGTTAGAGTTTAAAAAAGTAAAAAGGATTTCTGAATTATGCATTCATAGACTAAAAATACGTAGAATGTATTAAAAAAAAACCTTTTAATCTTATGATCTTAGAGTCTGTTTGGATTGACTTATGGATTTGATTTATTTTTATCTATTTAGCATAAAATTAAGTACTTATAAATGTTTTTTTTTAATTTACCCAAACAATTCAAAAGTGTTTTAAAGTTATATTCAAACAGACTATTACACATATCATGTAGAAAGAAATTAGTATAAAAAATATTGTCAAAAAGATAAAGAGATATTATTTTTTAAACGGATTAAAACGAAAACTTACACAAACAAATCTAAACAGAAGAATTATGGATATCAAAGTCTCAATAATTGAATTATAAAAAGTAGAATAAGGACACAAGTATGAGAATATTGTATAGGTAGTAAATAGAGAATCTTGTGCATAGATGTAATATATTGCATATCTAACAAAATCTTGACACCATAAATACCAAAACAGATGGTCATGTGTCATTAAAAGGGGTCCATTGAATGTGGCTTCTTGTTTGTATTGGCCCCTCTTCCACACACACTTTTTTGTTTTGTTTCCTTTTACTCATAGATAGTTTGTTGAGCCTAAGGTGGCCCATTTTGAAAGCCAAAATCCAATGGAATATCACAATAAAGATCTTCATGACTCTATTTTTTGGTATTTTTTTCCTTATGAGAAAAATTACATTTTTTGTGTCAATCAAACCAAATTATTATAGTATCAATTTTGGTTTTTTACCTTTTACACAGTTCTTCGCTATTTTTCCATCAGATAGTACCACCATCATTATCACTATTGCTTTTAGTTGTTGAAATACTATCGAAAACGTACTAAACTCAATGAATTTTAGAAGAAGATCTTGAAATCCGTTATTGTTGAGCTTGAACCTCTCATATTTTTAAAAAACAAAAATGTATAAGTGTATAATTTGAAGCGGGTGTCGATATGAAGCTTGGACAAAAATTTTGAACCATTTGGGGTTGATATGAGATTTTCTAGTCGAAATTTTGAGTTGATGCATTAAAAGATGAATTGAAGCGTTGTTTTTATATATCATCCATGTATATTTGTGTAACTCGTGTATATAAAATATATTAGTGGTATTTGTTATATACATAATATACAATGATATTTTTCATATCAATTCAAATCAACTTCAGTCTTCCTCAAAATTTTGTATAGTCTCATCTAGAAGGTTACCAAATTTTCAATGAATCTCACCAACGCACACTAAAAAAAAACAATGATTAAATAGGATTGTTAGGTTAGTCACTTGTAAATAAGATTGTTAGGCTAATCAGTTGTAAATATTTTTTATTGTCGTATATTTCTTGAAATTTTTCTTTTGATATCCGATACATGAAGCATACTGCCTGACTATGACTAATTTTATCCATATTAGAAAAATCTATTAAAGAGAGTAAACATACTTTTATTTTTAGAGTTCAAACTCGAAATCTGACGAAGATAGGACCCACTTGATGACTCTATGGGTCAGACAAACCCTTCACCTCTCAATTTTCATTTCACCCCTTTTATATACCCTTTTACCTCACTTGGATTTGATGTCCTTTTGGTTACTTTGTATTTATGTAAATAGGGAAAAAGGGAAGCCCAAAGTAGTTGTTTTTGGGTTTTGAAAGGATCCACAAGGGAATGTATTAATTCCATATATAGAAAGTTTTCTACAATGTAATCTTTGCTCAAAATTGCTAAACAACTTGGGATGGGCTTTAATAAATTGCTTCAACAAATCCATCTCATATGGACTAAAGAGGATATAATTAAATGGTTGTTCACATACAAAATATCCTTTCAATCTTTTAGTCAAAACAAGTAATTAATCTTTGCACAAATTAAAGTTAATTAAGTAGAATAGATATTATAATTGAATAATATAGTATAGCTTGGAAAGTATCCATACATGGAAACCTAGCACAATATTCCAATTGTTGAAGAAAAATATTGTGGGGAGCATTCAATAAATGTGAAAAGTGTACCAAGCATTGTATTAAGTACAAAATTCCAATATACACATTTAATACCATAAGATATAAATGACATTTCAATACATTATGCATAATTTTAGTGTAAGATCACATAATTGAAAAACCTTATATATTTTCGTAAATACGATGTCAGTCAAGCTATTTTAGTCAAACTTTTAAAAACTACTTATTTTGAAAAATATTATTTGTTGGTTAAATTAGCTTTCCAAAAGTACTTTGGAGAGAAGCCGTTCATATTATCAATTTATTTTAGTACTATTACTTTTAGTAATTGGTAAACAAATAGTGGCTGACCAATTTGTTCAACAAAATACTTTTGATTGTCAAATTACAAAAAAAGATTATAGAATTTTGTGGTTCATTTTACAATTAGTATTAACAAAATAAAGAAATAATTTTGTTATATAAAAGACTCTAATTAAATTTTTGTTTTTATTTAGTTAAAATTTATAACATAAGATGAAAGTATATATTAAAATTGTTAATCAATACCAATATAGTTAAATCAAAAGGGAAATAAGAGAAGAGTGTTGTATATACTTTTTGAAATATGTATAAAGATTAATAATTTGGAAAAATAAAAATTTCTAGTAAGGATATTTTATCACAAAGAAAAAAATTTCTTTTACTTTTTGTGTGAAGCAGAAATTTATAGCGTCTCTTCAAACAATAATAAAATTATTCCTACTTCTACTCAAAAACACGTATAATTTCTGGATAAAAACCTCAAATAATTTTGATTTTTCCGAAATTTGGACAAACATACTACACGACATATAAAATGAAATAAGGAGAATACTTTATTAATTTTCTAAATGACAAATATTTTAGATCAATTTTTCTTTTTGGCTGAAGTGGGAAATTAAAATGAGCAGGGAGAATATTTGTTAAGAATCTTTCCAAGTATTTATTACTATTTATATTGAACAAATCTTGTACATTAAGATCTTTTATTAAAGATCGTATAATATTTTTGCTTTACGCACGGTGTATAATACATAATAGAGAAAGTATTTGCTAGTTGCGATGAATGAAAAAATCTTATTAGTAGCATCGTCTTTAAAAATAAATTTATAATGCATGAATTCAAATTTCATCATCTACTTTAATATAGATATCAAATATCTAGTGAATTTTTTTAAATATATATGCTTTGAATGAGATTTCATAATGGTGATTTTTTGAAACACGTATAAAAAGAAACACAACAAGTTATATGAAAGAAAAAATCTTTGTGAGTTGATAATAGTATAATATTTTAACACGGTCATACATTCATACTAAATTATTTAACAAAGAAATATAAAATTACTTGTAATAATAAGTAACTATTATAAATAAATATAACTAGTACTAACAATTTAACTTTAAAATATACATTTATAGCTACATATAACTTATTTTAGAACATAAATTTCAAAAATATTTTTTCGTTTTAAAAAAAATTCATATCAAGTCTAACTAATTGGCATAAATTAAAACAAAGGAAGTATTTATTTAGACTCAAATATGTTAATCAAACTTTGAGAAAAATTCAAATATATTAAAATTTTGGCTCATTTATTCGAATCTATCCTAAGCTTCAATAACATATTTGAGTTTTTTATTTTATTTTTTTATATATCAAATCTTTTAAGACATGTGTCAAAGTCAAGATCAATAGTAAACAAAGTGAGTAACAATAATTCAGTTTTTTTTACTGTGTAATAAAAAGCTTAGAGCGCGGCATTGCCTTTATTTGTAAGAGAAAAAAAACAGAGAATTTGATGAGAGATTTAGAGGAAAAGAGAAAGAAGAGTACTTTAGAGTCGGAAAATGTGGAGTCGACCGATAATTTTGGCCGATAAATTTGATTGCCTGAATCTTACTCTCACAAATTCCGCATTTTTAGCTGCCTTTAGATTTCCATTTTGAAAATTTTTACTGATCTGATCTATTTACAGACAACTGGTTATGAGAAAAATCCGAATATCTCAGATACTCTTCCTTTGCTCTTTATAGCTTGCTTTAACTGTATCTGTATTTGTACATTTTTGTGTAAATAAGATCCAATTTTATATAGATTTGTTTGCTGAATTATGGGTTTTTTGGTGTACATTTATTTATTTATATTTATCTCCATATAAGTTGCAGATCTTGACTTGATGACCTACAAGATTTCATGTAACGTACAAATGGGGAATTGGGTTTTTTTTTCTTCTCCTTGAATTTGGCTTCTTTCTGTATTTTCATTGAATTTTTCCATTTGGGGTTTTCTTTCCAAACCCTCAAGATTAATTGTATTGTTTAGAGGAATTTATATGGTTATAATGTGGTGGATGGATTCAATGTCTATATATATATATTTGTCCTTTAGGTTTTACTTTTAAGTAGTGTATAGTTTTTTTTTCTTGATCTATGAAGCCGAAGACGAAGACGAACATAATGGTGATAGAGGAACATACCCGTAAGTGTAGTAATAGTAGTGGTGGTGGTGGTGGTTCAAGTGGTAGTGGTGGTGGTGGTGCTACGAGTAGAGCATCGAAAAAAGTGAAGCAGAAAAAAATCCCACAAAGAGGGCTTGGTGTTGCTCAACTTGAAAGGATTAGAATGGAAGGGGAGAAAAAACATGAAAAAGATGCAAACTTTCAAACACCTAATGTTTTGGTACCAAATTCAGTTCATTCTACCAAAACTATGTCGAAATGCTTAGCTGTTGAAGGTTCTAGTTTTAGGCCTAGTTCAATCACTTTACCACCACCATCAACAATGGATCTGCTTTCGAAAAATAGTGTCTTTAGACCAAATCTGTCTGCCTTAGTTCTTGATGGTTTCCGTCCGAAGACTTTACAATCATCAAAACCAATGAACATGGGTGGAGGGGAGTTAAGTTGGTCGTCTGTTTCAGGTTCAGGGAGTGATAAATGTCCTAAATTGTGGAGTTGTGAGTATAGTCCTGAAAGAGAAAGCCAACAGGGAAATCGCCATGGTGTTGTTTTCGGGGCTAATGTAGATTTGCCGAATGAACTGCATAACCCCAGTTTACCTCTATCCAGTGTGCTGCAAAGATCACAACAATATCAGCAACCTTCTTGTTCTTCATCAATGGTAAGCAAGTTTATTAATTTAGTTGCAATGTTATATATCATCGTTGGATTATCACGTCTAGAATTTTGTTTTGATGTGTTTGAAATGCTCTGATTAAATCACTTTGTGGTAATTGCAGATGAATATCTCATCAGGGATTTCATCATCATCTGTACTAAATTATCAGATGGAGCCCCCTTCAAACCAAAATTATTATTCGTGTAATTATTTACCTCTGTGGCCTGAAGATGTGAAGGTAATTTCTTTTTTTCTGCCTGTTAGTCACTATTATATAGAAATCAATTTTCATAATGCTCTCTTCTGTCAAAAGGCTGAAATACAGTTTACCTTGATATCTTATTGATTCTAGTGAGGATCTTAGTTTGTACAGAACCGTTATGTGAAATGTTCTTTGAATTATAAAGATGGAGACATGTCGTTTACATCCAATGTGTTGAACATCTTTTTTTCTTCGAACTTGATAGTAGAAAACTTTAGTACACACCTACTGCCAAAAAAAGGTAAAGGAACTTTTCTTTGTGCCCCTTAACTAATATTCAGACACTTGATGAAAAGAGCATCTTAAAAGCCAGAAGAGATGCTCACTCAGCTCACGTTACACACTCCAGTCCCCACAAAATGTAGGATAGCTCTATAGTTGTCTCTTTTTTGCTCAAACAGTTCTTGTGTTCTTTCATCTAAGCAAGCTATCCGAGGATAATGATTTAAAAACCAAGAGACATGTCACAATCACAATTCACAAATGTGAGATAACATGTCTCCAACCGTTATTTCAGTGCGTCAAAGTGGAACTCACAACTAAAGACCCAAAACTAGGTATCTAGATGGTTTATCTTTGAACTCAAGGGTGTGACCTAGTGGTCAATGAAGTGGGTTGAGAACCATGAGCTTTTAGATGCAAATCTCAACAGTGACAAAAAACACTAGGTGATTTCTTCCCATATGCCCTACCCTTGGTGGACAAAATTGCCCGTTGCTAGTGAGAGGTGGCAGGTTTCCCGTGGAATCAGTCGAGGTGCGCGTAAGCTGCTCAGGAAACCTTGGCTTATCAAAAAAAGAAGATTGTTTTACTTTAAGTCTTTTGGTTGACGGCTACAACTTTGATTACTGATGATGTATTTGTAGATGGTTGGCATGAAGAGACCATATCCCTTCACTCCAGAGTTTCCACCAGTCCCTACGTTTCACTGCAAATTTCCTCCAGCCTATGTTAACCTTGCATCGAGATCACCTGAATCAGCTTCCTGCAGCAATGAATGTGCAGCCAGTTTAGAATCAGGAAATCTGCTCAAAAGGTTTGATATCTTGAATGATCATTTCATAGTTGTAGTGCTTAAAATACCTGCTTAGACTTTTTTTGGCACTTTTCTCCAGAGAAGCTCCTTCAGGATCAAGGACTCTATCCGAGTCCAAACCAAGGGATGTTGTCAGACAAAATAAAACTCTCAATGGAGATTTTCTCACGTTGGCTCCTCCTACAGCCGCTTCTCCATATCAGCATTCATCTAATTCAAACCTTCAGAGTCTAGAGAGATTTACATTGGAATCAGTGACTTGTCAGGTGAGAACAAAAGGTCTACCATTTTTATGTTCTGATGCCTTTATCTATTGGTATCTCGATTTTGGTGTAACGATCTTCTTGCCTTTGTTAAATCCACAGGGAGTTGCTGAAGAACCTACTACAACAAGCTCAGCCCTAAGCAGATCAGATCAACAATCCATCTATGGATTCTTCCCAACTGCCAAGGTACAAATCAGCCAAGAAGGAACAAACAAACGCAATTGCCACGTTGAAGTAGGAGGAAACGTTGATCTCAATCTGAAGCTGTAGAAGTTAGTCATTACACTTGGTTGTGCTTCTTCCGGGAGAATTTCTGTGTATCTCTTCATGAGATGGCTAGTTCAAGTCCTAAGATGTTTGTTTCTGCAGGGCTTTCATTCCACTCTGTGGTAGAACAACGTTCCTTCTGATGAATATCTTTACCATTTGTAGTTGAGCCTCACATGTAAGTC
>JAJOOE010002802.1:0-18017 GCA_036250405.1 Solanum raphanifolium | reverse complement strand
AATTTTAATTTTCCTTAAATATTTAGTAAGTAACTAATACTTATTAAACTTATTTTAGCATGATTTAGTACTTTTAAATTATGATCATTTTCATTATGACTTTGCAATATTTATTTTATATGATGATTTCATTATTATTTTTTATTGAATATTTTAGTGTCATCAGTACTCATCTCATATTTTGTGCTATTTTCTTAAGAAACACCTTAGATAGTTGTATTTTGGTTGGACTAAAGAAATATTTGGAGCACAAGTTAATTATATGTTTGTATGCAAACTTTACCGAAAAAATCCAAAAATCTGAAAAAATCCGAGGTTTATTAGTTTGGTTTGATTTATAAATTTAAAAATTTGACACAATGGTTTGATTTGGTATTTGAAAAACCCGAACCAACCTGAGGTTGAAAAACCCGAAAAAATCCAAATTTTATTAGTTTGGTTTGGTTTATAACTTTAAAATTTTTACACAAATGGTTTGGTTTGATATTTGAAAAACCCGAACCAACCCAGTCATGTACACCCCTATTCTCCGCGATGTCGAGAGGGGGGTACTTTTCGGGGGACTGAATGTTTAAAACACCTCTGCGACGCAGAGTTGGGCACATATTTTTGCCCGATCTTTGCTTCCTCTCTCAAACTCGAATCAACTCACACCTACTACAATTCTATGGTCAAATTTCACGAATTCTTTTAACCCAAAACAATTTCAGCGAAACCCACACAAGGAACTATCAATTAACTCATCTTATTCGCAAACCCTCGCCTCTAGTACTCAATGAGAACTTCATTATCAAAGAACGAAGCACAAACCTCAAGAACTCAATAAGATTTTCAATATTGGCTAAAACTCCAGAATTTCTCAAGAACTTAATAAATCAATCTCAAAAACGAATTCAAAGATAGAATTAAACATGATTGGCGTGAGGGCGAACAAACCCAACACTATGAAAGCTTACATACCTGAAAGAATCATCTTCTTGAAGAACTTGAAGGAAAATCTTGAAAGATGAACCGTAGCCTTAGCGTTTCTTGATTTTCTTGAGCGTAGAATCTTTGGAGTGAATGAGAGGGTTTGATTTAAGAAAGCTCGTTTAGGGCAATTTAGATGACCACCTAAGGGTTTTTAGGACTAAAATACCCTTTAAGAAATAATTAAAATGAGCTGGGAGTCGGAATGATTTTTCACCAAGCAGTGAGGTCTGTATTGGCTCCGCGTAGCGGAGCTATCACGGAGCTGCTGCCAGGTTTGCGTGACGTTAGTAAATCCGTCATAACTTTTAACTCAGAGCTTGGAATTGAGAAAACTCAGCTGCGTTGGAAAGAGGACTCGAAGGGCTTTAATTTAATATCTTATGGATCTCCTAACTCATTATGTACTAAAATTTATGGTTATTTGAAGTTGACCCAAAACTTAAGAAAAACTTAGGAATGACTTGAATGAAATCACTTCAGTTCTTCTTGAAACTTAAGGTGCTTCCTCTAGTGACCTTAATACTCAAGAAATTTTAAATTCTTTGCAAAAATCTCACTCATTATGAAGAACGGTTCGAGTCTTAGCTCAAAAATTTTCTGGGGTGTTACAATATCTCCCCCTTGGGATCATTCGTCCTCGAATGACGACTGGACTGGGTATAGGACGGGGTTACTCTTACTAAGGTTTGAGTCTAATGGTATGCTCTTACTATATTCAAGCTTAACCCAAATCCTTATGATCGGGTTCTATACCCCTCTATAGGGACTCTCATCCCAAGACTATTACTCTTTACCACCACATTGGGCTCATACAAGGAACCACCTAAAGTTTAATAACACCACATTCAAGCTTAGTACTCTAACAACTCCATGGACTCCTACTAACCAGCTCCTTAAGAAATTCTCAACACTTGACTTGATTCCTCATACTATCATCTCCCCTTAGGTCTAAAGCTAATACTTGAAAGCTATGGACCTATTCCACATTGACAACTCAATTATGCTATCTAGACACACATGGAAAATTATAACTTAATTGGAACCTCATATGGTAACATACCATCTCAGCACACCTCTTAATGTTCTTGTTACTCTTGTGACTTAACCACACTTCACTGCCCTTATCTAAATGTTAGGGTCTCTCACTTGTACCACTCATATCTATTGCAGCTAATCACCTCAATTGCTCACCTACTCTATGTCAAGTCTTCTAGATCAAATCTCAAGACTAACATCATCACCCTCATGTTTTCATTATTTGGATCATGACACTCATCTCAAATTCAAGCTTAATGTTCATTACTAAACCCGAATATCAATTCGATTGCTCGCCTACTATGCTAACTTACAACTACTAGATTCAAATTCAGAAACATTTGTCCACTAGGACCTTGTGACAAATAGTCAATCCTCACCTCTTAGTATTCATACTTACAATTTACTATTACATTTCCCTTTACAACTTGAGTACTATTCACTCATTCACTATACATCAATGCCCAATTAGTTCTATACCACTTTGAATATTATGGGCTCTCCCTCAAAATCATAAGCCTAGCTTAGAGCTATCACCTCATGAATACTCTTGCTCTTCTATTCACCACTTACACTTGGTCATTACTAATACAATGACACATCATCATAACCCCTTTCTAGTTAAGGTATACTCTAACTCATCTTGACTTGCAACTCTTACTCTGCCTGTTATCCTGAGCTCTTCATAACTAATCATTTCTTAGTCTATCCATAAGGAAAAACTCTTCATTAATAACTTACTAGGTGCATGACTATACCAACATAGTTTGCCAAAACACCATCTCCCTTACTTAGATAACTAAACCTCTACATACTTTCCTCTGACTCTGGGCACTTTCTTATACTACTACTCACGATCTTATAACTCATGCTACTTTTTCGGGTGAAAATCTTACCCAAGCTCTAAACATACTTCTTAAAAAGGATCTCAACTGAAACCAGGCTTAGGGAAGAGAGTACAACTCGCTTTTAGCTCAAATGTACGATTCATATGAAGGCATTACTCTGAAACTCAACATTTAACTTACTCTTGGGCTTCTCTTAAGCCCCTCTGAAGTCTCATGACTTTCTCAAGACTCTTTCTAAGAACAACTCATCCATAAGGTCTTTACACTTTAGTTTTTAACCACTTCTAGTATGATGGGTAGTAGAATGAATCTGAGAACGCATGAGTTAGAATAGATCTCTATGATTTAGCTGTATTGCACGATTAAGAGTATGAAAGAAGGGAAACTTTTCTTAAATGTCTGTAGTCTCTCATTTATAGAAGTGGGGCCCTCACAACCATAAACAAGATCCTACCGACCGGCTTCATAGACACCTTAGGACTCTTGAACTCTGTGCTCTGATACCAAGTTTGTCACGACCCGAGTCTGCACCCTGGATGTGGCCGACACTCGAAAACCATTGATGGTCCCCAAGCGAACCCTCATCATGGCTGACTGCAAGCGGAAGACTAACTCAAGCATACAAAAGCTTAAAAACTGAATAACTTCAAATACTCAACTATACTGATTATCTATAAAGCCTCTAACTGATAAAAATGGAAGTCAGGACAAGACCTACGATATCCTGACTAAACTAAAAGGTAAATGAAATCCTCCGAAAATAAAGAGGCTCACCATAGCTAACTCGAACTCCCAGATGTATCAACAAATCTCCTATTGATGATCCCAAATACCTGTGTCTGCATCATGAAAAGATACAGGCCAAATGGCTCAGTACGTGTTATGTACGAGCATGTAAGGGGAATTCTAAAACACAAACATAATAAGCTTGAAACTTGATAAAAAGGAAACATACTTACATCTTCTCAAACTACTCAACTCAAGGAATACTCAAGGATATTCAAAACTATTCAAACTTACTCAACTCAGAAGTACTCAAGGATAAGATACTCAACTCAAAGATATGATATTCGACTCTAGGTACTCAACTCAATATAAAGCAACAATACACATGCAATATATGGAAAGCTTTATAAAACAGTAAAAACAACTTAGTTCGTTAAAGAAAATGCAATAGAAAACTCAACTTTACTTATATAATAAAGTAATATAGTTTCTGTGGGAGTTTCTCTATCCGACAACCACCACTATGAGCCTAAGTGGTGATACAACGTCTTCCTCACGCTGCCAAGGACCGTCCTGTACCTTGCCGGGGGTATAGAACCTAACTCACTAAGTGGATCCACTAGTCTATGCTAAAAAGCACTAAGTAATCATCTAATAAGTATGACACTTTTCTACCCATGATGGCTACATGTTAATGGAGACTTGAGTTAATATGAACTCGCATCCCCATATCGGTGCTCAATACTACTCCCAAAATATACTTAGCTCATATGTTTGTAAAAATAAAATTCTTTCTTTGGTTTGAGATAATTACTCAAAACTTAGCTTAAAAGCTCTCTTGGAATCGATGTTCCCTTTCTTGCTCAAATCTCTTTTGGAAAGATCAGTTTCCTCTCATCTTAACTATGAAAACATTTACTCTTGGGAATACTTAGTTCCCATATAACATTTTAAAGAAAATGAACTTTACTCTTACTATTTACTCAACTTCAAAGCTTAAATCTTAAAACAAAGTTAAATCATTTGTAAAAGACTTTTTAAAATATAGTTCATGCCGAATTATGGACGTGAACGACTCAATGCAAGGTTTTCAGAAACCATAGATAGAATTCAATACTTGGAACTCAAGAACTTCAATGATACTACTCATCTCAAGACTGTTCGACTTATAGTGTTCATGTGGGATTATGGGCATGAAATGTTCAACTTAAGGACTCAAAGATACTTCTCAAAATAGATTAGGAACCCAACACTTAAAGACTTAGAACTTGAAGATACCACTTCTCTGAAGGATGCTCAACTTACAAAGTTTATGCGGAATTATGGGCATGAAACAACTCGACTTGATGGTCTACATAACAGTATGGAGCTCATGTATACAACTCTTCTTATTCTCTGACTTACTTCCTCAAAACTTAGTTCAATTCGATAGTTGATCTCAAAGGATTCACAGTTGAACTCAAAAGCTTTCTTGAACTCTACTCTTAACTTTCTCTTGAATATGAATTATGAATTCAAGAGTTGTGGTTCATTAAAGGAAAGATCTCGTGATGACAAAGTAGACTCATGAACACATTTTTCTCAACCTGTTACTCACTTACTCGAGCCTTGAAACAAATTACTAGATGTTGTAGAAGACTCCTCAAAAGGGCTCAAAGGGACTTTCTTAGAATGTTCGAATGAATTCTCAAAACTTAACCCATAACTCTACCTTGAATTTGAATTATGGATTTAAGGGTTATGCTTTGGAATGTAGGACCTCTCAATGTTTAGGAGGGTTAAAATAGTTTATCACAAGAATGGGAGAAGACCTAAATTAAAGAACACTGGCG
The DNA here is from genome assembly GCA_036250405.1 of Solanum raphanifolium. NCBI lineage: Eukaryota > Viridiplantae > Streptophyta > Magnoliopsida > Solanales > Solanaceae > Solanum > Solanum raphanifolium. Next base: position 12,604 of record JAJOOE010002802.1, on the reverse strand, counting down.
CGACGCAGAGATGGAATTAAATCTTTGATCGCAAGAATAAATTTTGGGATAGTGGACTCCGTATCCTCTCCGCGACGCGGAGAGGGGGGGTATTTTTCAGGGGACTGAATGTTTAAAACACCTCTGCGACGCAGAGTTAGGCACATATTTTTGCCCGATCTTTGCTTCCTCTCTCAAACTCGAATCAACTCACACCTACTGCAATTCTAAGGTCAAATTTCACGAATTCTTTTAACCCAAAACAATTTCAGCGAAACCCACACACGGAACTATCAATTAACTCATCTTATTTGCAAACCCTCGCCTCTAGTACTCAACGAGAACTTCAATATCAAAAAATGAAGCACAAACCTCAAGAACTCAATAAGATTTTCAATATTGGCTAAAACTCCAGAATTTCTCAAAAACTTAATAATTCAATCTCAAAAACGAATTCAAGGATATAATTAAACATGATTGGCATGAGGGCGAAAAAACCCAATACTATGAAAGCTTACATACCTGAAAAAATCATCTTCTTGAAGAACTTGAAGGAAAATCTTGAAAGATGAACCCTAGCCTTAGCGTTTCTTGATTTTCTTGAGCGAAGAATCTTTGGAGTGAATGAGAGGGTTTGATTTAAGAAAACTGATTTTCTACTTGTTTAGGGCAATTTAGATGACCTAAAATACCCTTTAAGAAATAATTAAAACGAGTTGGGAGTCGGAATGATTTTTCACCAGGTAGTGAGGTCCGTATTGGCTCCGTGTCGCGGAGCTGCTGCCAGGTTTGCGCGACGTTAGTAAATCTGTCATAACTTTTAACTCAGAGCTCAGAATTGTGAAAACTCGGCTGCGTTGGAAAGAAGACTCGAAGGGCTTCAATTTATTATCTTATGGATCTCCTAAATCATTTTGTACTAAAAGTTATGGTTATTTGAAGTTGACCCAAAACTTAAGAAAAACTTATGAATGACTTGAATGAATCCTCTTCAGTTCTTCTTGAAACTTAAGGTGCTACCTCTAGTGACCTTAATACTCAAGAAATTTTAAATTTCTTGCAAAAATCTAACTTACTACGAAGAACGATCCGAGTGTTAGCTCAAAAATTTTCTAGGGTGTTACCCGGGGCGGAGGGGGGGGCTTGGGCTAAAAAAAAAATATTGAAGGATGAAGTAGAGTTTTGGAAAATTGTCACAACCCAGACTGTCGTGATTGACACTCACACTAACCCTTCAGTGGGAGAACCACTACTACAACCCAAACCAAGCAACTAAACCAAAAACTAAAGCATTTAAGTTACGAAAGCAAGTTAAATAGCTAAAAATTGAAGTTCCCATAAACTTCCAAATGATCTAAAAACTAAACAATGTAGAAAATACACCTAGAACCTGAAAGTCAATGTACCAAAACATCTAATAATGAACCAAAAGTCTAAACATGAAGGGTTACAACCCCAAACTAATGAACTAATAACTAACTAGAAAAGTCTAAGTCCGAAATGTGGATATAGACAAAGGGAGAACTCATGGCAGCCCGGAAGAACTGACTCACCCTTGAATTCGAATGAGATCACTAATCGTCTAAGCGAGGTCTATCTGTAGCCACTTGAAGATGCCCTCTACTCAACAAAGAAAGAGCAAGTGCAGTATCAGTACACAACCACAGTGTACTGGTAGAATCACGCGGCTATCCCACTAAGTGCAACATAAGCAAGTCAAACGACAATACAATAACATGCATATACCGAACATATACAATATCATCATCATTTACAACAACGAACAATTCACGATTCTCAACAATTTACATTTACAATAAGTCATTGGTCCTCTCATGAAACCCAAACCTAAACTGTTAGCATACCGGAATGTGGTACCCGATCCCATGTTCATGCCGGAACGTGGCAACCTGTCACGCCCCGAGCCTACATCCTGGGTGATACTGGCACTCAAGAACCATTGTTGGCCCCAAGCGAACCTTTGGCCTGGCTTACTTACTCAACGGAAGACTTAGACATAAGAAAGAGAATCCAAGTACAAGATAACTCAACATGTCTCAAACTGAACTCATAATGTTTTAAAAATAAACATTTAACTTAGCCAAAATGACAACTCAAATATGAACATAAGCTAATAACAAAATGATGACGAATGAACTAACATCTGACTTACTATCTATGAAGCCTCTAAAATAATTGAGATGGATGTCGGGATAGGCCCATGACATCCTAACGAACTAAAATGATAAAGTAATGAAAAAAAGGGGATCCTCCAAAATGCAAGGAGGCTCACCAACAACTCTGAAGCTCAACTGGATCAACGATGCACTGGATGCTGATTCATGTTACCTGCGTCTGCATCATAATAAGATACAGGCCAACTAGCATCAGTACATTGAATGTACGAGTATGCTAGTTGAAATGCTAAACATAACTTAAGCTTGAGAAGGATTTGAAAGAAACACTTACCTTGGCTTTACTTAACTCTTGAATAACTTAACTCAACTTACTGAACTTATTTCAATATAAAGCAGTTTAAAAACAAGTGCAATGTAAAAAAAAGTTGTTTAAAACATTATTTTCCACTCTGTGTATTTATAAATACAATAATAACTCTGTATGTATGCAAAGATACAATATGAACTCTGAGATGTATGTAGAATTACAAAATAAACTGATGTATATAAAATACAATAACTTATGTGGGAGTTTCTCTAACTAACAACTATTACATAAGAGCTATAGTGATGATACATCGATCTTCCTCATGCTGTCAGCGCATCCTACACCCGGCCAAAGGTATAAGACCTGAACTACTAAGTGGATCCACTAGTCTATGTGAAAAGGATTCATCTAAAAGTATGACCTTTTTCTACCCATGGTGGCCAGCTATATGGTTTTATGGAGACGTAAGTTATTTGAACTCATGCTCGCCCCCAATTTGGTGCTCAATACTACTCCCAAAATATACTAGCTCTTATGTTTTAAAAACATACTTCTTCTGTGATTTGAGATTAGTGCTCAAAAACCTAGCTCAAAGACTATCTTGGAAATCTCAGTTTCCCTGCTTGCTTCATTTAGAAAGCTATTACTTTTTTCTGAAAACTAGCCCGAAGGCCCTTTGGAAATCTCAGTTTCTGTTCTTATTTAAATGTGAAAAACATTTTAAATCTCTTTGGGAAAAACTTAGTCCCCATATGTTTCTTTGAAGAAAAGAACTTCAACTTTACTCTTTACTGAACTCAAAACTTAAGTCTTAAAACAAAGTTAAAACATTTGTGAAAGAGTTTTTGAAAACTTTAAGAACTTAATTATCTTAACTTGACTCTTGACTTTGATCTTAACTGCTCTTGACTTGACTCTTAACTGATCCTTGAATTGAATTATGGATTCAAGGATTAAGATTTGTGATTGGAAATATGTCATTATGTTTAGGAATGACTTTGAATTGTTAAACCTGAGAAAAGTTATGAAATCACCGTCTTGAAACAAGTCTGTGATGCGGAGACGTTTCTGAATAAATGCTTGCGAAATTAATTTTTGCTACAGAAGAGTCCACGTCCTCTCCGCGACGCAAAGAGAAAATTTTCACCCTAAAGGAAGAGGTCCGCGACGCAGACCTGGAACCTATTCCTTGTCTGACTTTCTCCTTCTTCGTTTTCCAGCCCCAATTCGCCTAAACTCGACTATTGTTCTCGAATTCATTTTAGATTTAGATACCCATCATATGTACTCAAGAACCTAACACAAAACAACTCTAAAACTCAACGTAAAGATCTCAGAAACTTCTCAATTCAGCCCAATTCAAGAACGACATTTAAATTCAAGAATACGTATGAAGAACATCAACTTTCAAACTCTTTAGGATGAATTTCGCTGAAATCAACATGCTTGACGCGTGGGTGAATGAACCCAACGCTATGAAAGACTCACATACCTTGTAGGGATCACCCCTGACGAAATCCACAAGCTAAACTCGACGAACTTGACGACTTCCTTGGTTCTCCTTCTCTTTTCTCCTCTTCTTTCCTCTTCTCTAAAACCCTAACTCTTTTCCAAAAGCGTAAAACTGACCAAGTTCAGTTTAGACCATTAATTAATTCACTAAAACGAATTCAATTAATTGGATAAGGAAAAGATTGAAATACCCTTCAAAAATCCGGATTGGACATTTCCTTATTTGAACAACCCAACTTCCAAAGGGCATAACTCACTCATACGAACTCGGAATCGTGCAAACTCAGAGGCGTTGGAAAGATTATTCCAAGAGCTTTCTTTCCATATCTGGAAGTGCTCCTAACTCATCTTGAGTTAGAAGTTATGGCCGTTTGAAGCTGACCAAAAACTCACTTTTTCCTAACTTAAGTAAATTTCGAGATTTTCCTTCTTTCCAAAAATGACTATTTCCAATTATTGGCTTCTTCTTATTTATTTCAATTTGCGAGATGTTACACAACCGATCCCATAATTATGCCGGAACGTGGCAACCGATCCAAGTTAGTGTGTCGGAACGCAACACCCGATCCATTCAACAAGCCATAATCACAATCACAAAGTACATTCTCATAATCATACAATCAAGTCATGATTCATGGCATTCATCATTGATATATCCTCATTTACAATTAATGTGATCAATAATGCAACATTCGCATACATACATGTATCATAATGAGGCAAGAATAAACATACATCACACAATCATAGAATCACAACCATCACCTACCTCGAAACAAGCTTGAAACCCTAAGAAACTTGATTCTTCCCTTTCCGGATTCGTTCCGCTTGTTCTTGGTCTACAAACAATCAATATAACATGGGAATGAATAAACAATCACTAATTACCCGAATTATTAACAATTCTATCAATCCTAGGTCATAACCATGATCCCATTATCCAAATTAGGGATTTTCCCACCATAATTCTCAAATCAAAACTCTCCCCCCTCGATAACAACCTATTAGATTATGTTCTACGGATCGAAAAACAGATTCGGGGAGTGAAAATCTTACCTTTAGCCTCAAGAATTATGGAAAACTGTTAAGAAAAGCCCTGGGTTTGTTCCTTAGCTCTGAAGTTTGAAAATTGCAGAATAAAATATTTTTGGGGTTTATTTACTACTTTAAGTCGCGTTTGGCCCGCCACAGCGGTCCTCACCCTGCTACAGCGGCCACGCCCCAGCGACAAAAATCACCGCCAAAGTGGCTTGCACAAAACAATGAGCTATTTTAAGAATTTCAAACCCCCATTTCACAACATACCTTTAACCATCGGCACTCAGAAACTACCCGTTCACGCTAAGATCAATTTTGAGAGTTCTACTCGCCCGAATTCAATTCCGTAAAGTCGTATGGGTTCCTTAAAGACTTATCTATCTACTCATGTGATCAAATTCATAATTAGATCACTCAATTTCTACCAAATTTCCCTAGACCTCAATTACTTCGATTTCGTCCAAATCTGCACTAGGTTGGGAAATCCCAAGTTACTACGAAAAAGTTTTCCGGCCCAAAATTTCTCTCCATTGGATTTTCTATAACGACAGAACCCGATCGTTACAGTAGATATCAATTTACCCATCGCTCGTCCCCGAGTGACAAACTTAGGAAAATAGGCTAAGGAAATAATAAAGCAGTACCTGAATCGGCGAACAACTGGGGATACTTGTCTTGCATGTCCTTCTCGGTTTCCCAAGTAGCTTCCTCAACTGGACGATGCTTCCATTAAACTTTCACGGACTTGATCTCATTGGTCCTCAGCTTACGCACATCATGATCGAGAATTGCAATTGGTTCATCCTCATATTGTAAGTCTTTGTGTAACACAATTGAGTCTCACTTAATGATGTAATCTTCGTCACTATGATATCTCTTCAACATAGACATATGAAATACCGGATGAACTCCCGATAGGTTAGGAGGTAAAGCCAATCTATATGCTACCGGTCCTACACATTCAAGAACCTTAAAAGGACTAATGTATCACGGACTTAGTTTGCCCTTCTTGCCAAATCTCATTGCCCCTTTCATGGGTGATACCTTAAGAAGAACATTCTCACTAGTTTGAAACGTCATGTCTCTTACCTTATAATCCTCATACTTCTTCTGTCTACTCTGGGCTGCTAGAAGCTTAGCTTGAATACACCTCACCTTATCTTGAGCATCCTTCACCAAATCAACCCCCAAAGGTTTCACATCTCCAGCCTCGAACCATCCTATGGGTGATCTACATCCTTTCCCATAGAGTGCCTCAAATGGTGCCATATCAATGCTGGAGTGATAACTATTATTAGAGGAAAACTCACACAACGGTATGAATTTATCCCAATGCCCTCCAAAATCAATCACGCATGCCCTCAGCATGTCTTCTAACACTTGAATAGTCCTCTCTGACTGCATGTTCGTCTGTGGATAAAAGGTTGTACTAAAAGTGAGGGGCACCCCATACAACCTCACTATCTCTTTCACATAAACTTTAGCCAATTATTCAGAATTATAATATATTCTTACCAGAATAAAATGGGCTGATTTAGTCAATCTGTCAACCACTACCTAAATAGAATCAAATTTCTCCAAAGTCTTAGGAAGACCAACCACGAAATCAATGACTATATTTTCATACTTCCATTCCAAAATTGGCATTCTTTGAAGTAAACCTGCAGGCCTTTGATGTTCATACTTTACTTGTTGGCTATTTTGCCACTTAGCTACAAATTCTGCTATATCCCTCTTCATGCCCGACCACCAATAAATTCGCTTCAAATCTAGTACATCTTGGTCACACCTGGATGAATGGAATATCGTGAACCATACGATTCTGCCAACAATTTCTGAATCAAGTCATCAACTCGAGTAACACAAATTCTATCTTTAAAACTGAGCACACCTTCCGCATCAAGAGTGGTCTCTTGTGCCTTACCAATCATAGTCTTCTTCTTAAGTTCATTCAGGTTCTCATCCTCAAATTGTTTGGCCTTGATCTCTTCCATAAATGTAGCCCTTACTTCAATGCTAGCTAACACCCCACCTTTTTTCTGAGATGCCCAATTACATGAATTTAGACTTTAAGGTTTGAATTTCCTTAGCCAAAGGTTGCTTAGTTACACTCAAGCAAGCTAAACTACCCATACTCACCGTCTTTCGACTCAAAGCATCTGCCACTACAGTAGCCTTACCCGGATAGTATTGAATGTTGACATCATAATCTTTAAGTAACTCCATCCACCTTTATTGTCTCAAATTCAGATCCTTTTAAGTGAACACATGCTGCAAACTACGATGATCAGTAAATACCTCATACTTAAGGTCATAGAGATAATGCCGCCAGATCTTAATAGCAAACACTACCGCTACCAACTCTAAATCATGTGTTGGGTAATTCCTCTCATGCACCTTCAATTGACGCAACACATAATTTATAACATTCTTATCCTGCATCAACATAATACCCAAACCAGAATTTGAAGCATCACAATAAACTATAATATCCTTAGCTTCCACCGGTAATACTAGAATAGGTGCGGTGGTCAAAAGAGTCTTGAGCTTTTGAAAGCTCACCTCACATTTTTCAGTCCATTCAAATGATATCTCCTTTTTAGTCAAATTTATCAAGTGAGTGGCAATAGAAGCAAAGTTCTTCACAAATCGACGATAGTAGTTAGTGAGCCCCACAAAACTCCTAACTTCTGTCACAGAGCTAGGCCGAACCCAATTCTTAACCACCTCAATCTTTAGAGGGTCTACCATTACCCCTTCTTTTGACACTACATATCCCAAAAATGCAACAGAAGTCAACCAAAATTCACACCTAGAAAATTTAGCATACAACCTTTGTTTCCCAAAAACACCCAAAACAATACGAAGATGGTCGGCATGCTCTTCCTCACTTTTTGAATAGACCAAAATGTCATCAATAAAGACTATAACAAACGAATCACGAAATGGTTTGAACACACCATTCATCAAACTCATAAAGGTTGCAGACGCGTTAGTCAAACCAAAAGACTTAACCAAAAACTCGTAGTGCCCATAACGGGTTCTAAACGCCGTCTTGGGAACATCCTTAGGCCTAATTTTTAATTGATAATAACCAGACCTTAGATCAATTTTATAGAAAACTGATGCGTCTTGCAATTGGTCAAAAAGATCATCTATTCGAGAAAAAGGATACTTGTTTCGAATAGTGACCCTATTCAATTGACGATAGTCTATACACATTCTCATACTACCATCATTTTTCTTAACAAACAAAACTGGAGCACCCCATGGGGAAGCACTAAGACGAATAAATCTTTTATCAAGAAGTTCTTGGATTTGAGCCTTAAGTCTTAACTCTGTCGGATCCATACGATATGGAGAAATAGAAATAAGGCGCATACCAGCTCCAATTCAATGCAGAAATCTATATCTCTATCCGAAGGCATACCAGAAAAATCAATAGGAAACACTTCTCTAAATTCTGACACCATAGGAATAGACTCAATAGATGGAGACTCAACCTTGATATCCCGAATATGAGCCAAATAAGCTAATCAACCTTGCCCTACCAATTTCCTAGCCTGAATAGAGGATATGATCTTAGCTTGCTTAGGCTTGTACACCCCTTCCCACTCTAATATTTCCCTTCCTGGAAATTCTAGAGTTACAGACTTAGTATTACAATTTAACACAACATAATAGGGGGACAACCAAGTCATGCCTAAGATAATATCCAAGTCAGTCATATCCAAAATCACCAAATCATCCTAGGTCTGAAAACCCATAAACAAAATAGGAAAAGCACGATAGACATGGGTGACTATGACTGACTCTCCAACTGGGGTAGAAGCATGGATAGGGAAATCAAGTATATCACAAATCATACCAAATTCTAAGGCAAATCGCACAGATACATAAGAATAAGTAGAACCCGGATCAAATAACACATTAGTCATCCGGTCACAGATAAGAATAGTACATGTGATCACTGCGTCTGATGTCTCTGCCTCATTCTTGCCCGAAAAGGCATAACACTGAGCCCTATCATCATGTCAAGCGACTTCCCTGTCTGGTTGCACGTTACCCCTGCTTGCATTACCATTTCCTCTACCACTCACGGCTTCTCTGATTACCTCCTCGCCCACCTTGTGAACGCCCTCGACCATTATTACCGTTTCCCGTGGGTACCACTGCTCTAGTCTGTTGCTGCGCAGAATTTAACACTCGTGGGTGGGGACAATCTCTCCTCATATGCCCAGGTTCTCCATAATTATAGTATGTACGATCAAAAGATGGTCTGCATCTTTTAAATTAAATTATGAGGTGGAGTTCTCAAGTAATTACCTGTAGAAGCGAGCATAACAAACTGAATTGGCTTGGCTACAAGCTTTGGCCTTCCAGACCCCTTGGAGTAAGAACACTAAAAGTTACCCGAGTTCTTGGCCCTTATTGCCAATGCCTAGGTATGATCGTCTCGCCTCACCCCGTCCACTTTCTTCACAAAGTCTGTTACCTCATTAAAGCTCCTCCATCTAGAGGTCATGTGAACAAATAATACTTGCAACTCAGAATTTAGTCCCCTAATAAATAAATTGATCATTTCCTCCTCAGTAATCACCAATTGAGTAGCATATCTAGACAAAGCATGAAATGTGGCCTCATAAACAGCCATAGTCATTCCACCTTGCTCCAAAGTCATGAACTCGTCATTCTTACGATCTCTCAAAGTCTGAGGCACATATTTTTCTAAGAACAGAGTATGAAACTGAGTCCAAGAGAGTAGGGGTAAAGTGGAAGATCTGTATTCCACGTAAGCTCTCCACCATTGCTTAGCCTCACCTTGAAGCTGAAAAGTCACAAACTCAACCCCATGTTTATGGACAATTCCCAACTTATGAAGCCTCTCATAACAATCCAAAACAAACTCATAAGCATCCTCACTCTCAGAACCAAGAAATACAGGAGGCTTTAGCATAAAAAACTTAGTTAACATTTCATGATCGTTACCAGTCATAATAGGACTCAACAAAGGACTGAAGAAAACATCATTACCTCTAGTTCCACCTACCTTGGGGGTAGTGTTAGCAGTAGAGGGATGAGCGGGAGCCTGAGTTGCTTGAACAGAAGGAAGCACTCCAGGACCAACCATTCCCTTCAAGAATGACATGATCTGATGAGCTAACACTGGGTCCAAAGGAGGAATACCTGTAGTCTCAGTCTACATCTCTTTCTCTTATCCCACATCCTCAACATTCTCAACACCAACATTCTCTTCTATCTCTTCATGATGCACAAGAGGGTTCTCATTTCTAGGAGCATTCTAAATAGAAGTTTCATCTCCAGCAGGCGCTACTCTTTTACGGCCTCTACCCTTAGCTCTTCCTCTACCCCTACCTCAATCGCGACCTCTCGCTGCAGATTTCTCAGCTGGAGCATTGACGGGAGCTACTGGCCTGACGACGTTGAATCTAGTGTTAACCATCTGCGAACAGAAGAGTTATAGCACGAAATGAGACAAGAGAAAACAGAGAGATTTCCTAAAGTCCTATAGCCTCTCGAAGAAAAGTACAGACGTCTCTATACCATTCCGCAAGACTCTACTAGATTCATTTTGGTACATCGAGGTCAACAAACCTAGGCTCTGATACCAACTTTGTCATGACCCAGACCATTATTATTGACACCCACACTAACCCTCCGGTTGGAGAACCACTACTACAACCCAAACCAAGCAACTAAACCAAAAACTAAAGCATTAAAGTTACAGAAGCAAATTAAATAGCTAAAAACTGAAGTTTCCATAAACTTCCAAATGATCTAACAACTAAATAATGCGGAAAATACACATAGAACGTGAAAGTCAATATACCAAAACATTTAATAATGAACCAAAAGTCTAAATAGGAAAGGTTACAACCCCAAACTAATGAACTAATAACTAACTAGAAAAGTCTAAGTCTGAAATATGGACATAGACGAAAGGAGAACTCATGGCAGCCCGGAAGAACTGGCTCACCTTTGAATTTGAACGAGAACACTGATCTTCTAAGCGAGGCCTGTCAATAGCCGTTTGAAAATGCCCTGTACTTAATAAAGAAAGACCAAGTGCAGTATCAGTACATAACCACAGTGTGCTGGTAGGATCACGCGACTATCCCACTAAGTGCAACATAAGCAAGTCAAACGACAATACAATAACATGCATATACCAAACATATACAATATCATCATCATTATTTACAACAACGAACAGTTCACGATTCTAAGCAATATACATTTACAACATGTCGGAACGTGGTACCCGATCCCATATTTATGTCAAAACGTGGCAACCGATCCCATAATTATGCCGAAACTTGGCAACCGATCCAAGTTAATGTGTCGGAACACAACACCCGATCCATTCAAAATGTCATGATCACAATCACAAAGTACATTCTCATAATCATACAATCAAGTCATGATTCATGGCATTCATCATTGATATATCCTCATTTACAATTAATGTGATCAATAATGCAACATTCGCATACATATATGTATCATAATGAGGCAAGAACAATCATATAATTACAACCATCACCTACCTTGAAACAAGATTGAAACCCTAAGAAACTTGATTCTTCCCTTTCCGGATTTGTTTCGCTTGTTCTTGGTCTACAAACAATCAATATTCACGAGAATCAATAAACAATCACTAATTACCCGAATTATTAACAATTTTATCAACCCTAGATCATACCCATGATCCCATTATCCAAATTAGCGTTTTTCCCACCATAATTCTCAAATCAAAACTCTCCCCCCTCGATAACTACCTATTAGATTACATTCTACGGATTGAAAAATGGATTCGGGGAGTGAAAATCTTACCTTTAGCCTTAAGAATGGTGGAAAATTGTTAAGAAAAGCCTTGGGTTCGTTCCTTAGCTCTCAAGTTCAAAAATTGTAAAATAAAACATTTTTGGGGTTTATTTATGACTTTAAGTCACGTCTGGCCAGCCATAATGGTCCTCATCTCGCTACAGCAGCCCGCCCTGGTGACGGAAATCACTGCCAAAGCGGTTTGCACAAAACAATGAGATGTTTTAGGAATTTCAAACCCCCATTTCATAACACACCTTTAACAAACGACACTCAGAAACTACCCGTTTACACTAAGATCTATTCCGAGAGTTCTACTCGGCCGAATTCAATTCCGTAAAGTCATACGGGTTCCTTAAAGACTTATGTATCTACTCATGTGATCAAATTCATAATTAGATCACCCAATTGCTACCAGATTTCCCTAGACCTCATTGACTCTGATTTCATTCAAATCTGGACTAGGTTGGGAAATCCCAAGTAACTACGAAAAAATTTTCCGGCCCAAATTTTTTCCCCGTTGACTTTTCTATAACGACGGAACCCGGTCGTTACAAAAATATTTTCCTTAAGTTTTGAAGGGAAGTCATTTTCCTTAATTTGAAGAAAATGGGTTGATTTGGAAAACATTTTCCTTCATACCAAACACATAGGGGCCATTTGGTAGCTGGTTAAAGCTCAACCTAATACATGAATAACTTGTTTATTCATGTATTAATTTTATACATTATTTGGTTTGGAAATGGAATAAAAGTTATTCATATATTAATTTTATACTATGTTT
>JAJOOE010002801.1:0-20775 GCA_036250405.1 Solanum raphanifolium | reverse complement strand
GGTGTTTATATATTGATTGTATTATGATCATGGCCTTGAAGGCATTATGTGGTGGTTGGTAGTATTGTCATGTTATGGTATATGTGAGGGTATGTTCTGAAGGTGTTCATGTGATCTCAATGGTGATCTTGTATGAGATGATATTGGGTTGTGACGGAAAGTATGTTCTCACTTAATGTTTATATGTGATGATGATAGACTATGAAGATTCTCTATATGATGATGTTGTCTCTTGATTTGGTTGACATAGGTGCCTCTTCTTGATACATGAAAGCTTGTTGAATGTGAACTCTTGACTTGGTAGGCTTAGGCATCCTTCTCTTGAGTGATGAATGTATCTTAAATTAAGTGTGTATTTTAACATGAATTGGTAGACCTAGATCGGTAACCTCTTCTTAAATGAATGTATGAATGTCTAGAATCGGCTAGACCTGAGCATGGTGCCCTTTATATGAATGAGTAATTAGGCATTCTAGGTTATACCTTAAATCGGCTAGACCTAAGCATGGTGCCCTTTCATGAAGAGTCTAGACCCCTAGTGAATGTAAAACCTTAAAGCGGTAGGCCTAAGGGTGAAGACCTTCTTTTTGTGTGAAATGATAAACTTAGATTTGGTGGACTGGAACGGTAGAAATCCCTCTCTATGAAAGTCAATGAGTTATCCTTAACGAACCTTGATCGGCTAGACCTAAGTATGGTTCCATTCTTAGTGAAGGTACTATGGGTCGGCTAGACCTAATGATGGTGCCCTCTCTAGTACACACACGTGAATGAAATTACTCTATGGGAACTAAGGCTAGCACCGAGTGGATATGGTTAAGATGGTGTCTCTTCCCGTAGAAAAGGCAAGAGTCCAATGAACATCTTTGGATATCCACTAAACCATGTGCCTACATGGGTTGCTTACTAGTTCTACCCTTGGCAAGTAGAATACCGTCCATGGCGTGGGATTTATGATGCCGGATTCCATGCCTATCTTGTATGGTCAATGTCGGTTAATTCCTATTCCCATCATGTGGGATGTGCACTCTAGTTATTGGAAATGATATATAACATGTAGGTAGTAGTATGGATGCTATCAACACATGGCACGAGTAGGCTTTGAAGATACTAAAGTGAGTAACCTAAGCCTTAATGGCTAATACGAGAAAGTCCTCTAAATGCATGAAGGTGTCCTAAACGACTCCTAAGAAGAATGTTGACTTGATATCCTTATAATATATTGCATGTCTCTCTTATACTAGGGAAATGAATTACTTAGCATGTTATATTGAAATGTCAAGGATCTTGTCAATAGTAGCCTTGAGGAACACTTAGGTGTGTATGAATAAGGTCGTATGAGCGGCCACTTCATGTCTTACTCAAGTGTGCCTTAGGATGACTCTAGATAGAGACCTTATGATGTTAACTTGTATCGTGCTTGGTGTACATGTTATGTGTTGCATATAGATACTTGTGAAGCATCATCACTTTAGGTGAAGTATAAATGTGAAGTAAATGCTTTATATGTTGGTTGTGATGTAAACTATGCCTTATTTGTTCATGACTTATAAGATTTTCTCAAATAGCATATGCATGAGTTTCCAACCAAAATGTTCGTTTAAAAGTATGCTTTTGCATTGTCATCATACTTGGTACTTATTGTGCTAATCCATATTTTCTTCTAAGTTTCTACAAAGTGTAGGTGCGGGAAAGTGATTGAGTTGGCTAAGATTTGAAGCTTGGGATTAGAGTTCTTTCAAGATCTTTTGGTATGTCCTCATATGTTCGAGGACAAGGATTCTATATTTCTAGTTTTTTTTATGTTCAAGACACCTTGTAATAGACTTTAGTATTTTCGATTGTGTGAACGGCCGTGACCCTATCTTGTATGTTTGTCTAAGGATGTCCATGTGAGACTAGAATTTCGCTTGCATATAAACATTTTTAAAGATGTTCACCTTTGAGTCTTATGCTTTTGGATTTAAAGGTTTTTAACTCTTCACTATTTCTATATATCGAATGTTATGAATGCTAAGGGCTTGTATAAGATCTCTGAGAGGTCGAGTACGCCATCTTACGACTTGGGTGTGCTCTCGGGGTGAGAAACTTGGTATCAGAGCATAAGATTTTGGAAATGGTTCTTAGGTTCAAAGTCTGACAACCCATGTCTAGTAGTCTTGTTCATCGGTGTGAGTCGCGACACATCTATTAGTGAGAGGCTATAGGACGTTAGAAGTTACCATTCTTTCATTATTCTTGATGTTGTGCCTTAGAAGTGGTTCAATAAGTGTCCTTTTCCTAATCCTTTCTCTTGTGTTTCTAGGATATGAATACATGGGCTAACCCGAGGAGATTGTTAATGAAGGAGTTCCTCCCCGATGTGGTCAAGGTCTTTAAGGTGACCAAGTTCCTTTAGGCAACCAAGAGAATGAGGTTCTGGTGGTTCCCCCGGACATGACTAATGACGAGTTTAGAGTGACTCTCCTCACCCTAGCCCGAGCCATGACGGCTCAAGCAAATAGAGATGTGGGGTCTAGGGTGAATGCTAATGAGAGTACCATGAGCTCAAGATTGAGAGATTCGGGAGGATGAATCGTCCTATCTTCATTGGTACTAGAATGGGAAAAAATCCCCAAGCATTCTTGGATGAAATTTATAATATAGTCCATGTTATGGGTTTATCTTCTAAGGAGAAGGCGGAGTTGGCTTCCTACCAATTGAAAGAGGTGGCCCATGTTTGGTTCATACAATGGAAATCCAATAGGCCGGTTGAAGCGAGTCCCATAGAATGGGAAAAGTTTGAGGAAGCATTCTTAGGAAGGTACTTTCTTCGGGAAAAGAGAGAGTATAAGATTGGGGAGTTTTTAAATCTTAGGCAAGGTAGTATGAATGTGGGGGAGTATTCTTTGAAATTTACCTTGTTGTCTAAATATGCTCCATCATTGGTGTCTATCCCTAGGGATGAGATGAGTAGGTTTGTGACCGGTGCAACTGACCTAGTCAAGGAAGAGTGTCGTACAGCAATGCTCCATAATGTATGGATATTTCTAGACTCATGGTGTATGATCAATCCACTGAAGAGTCCAAGCTTAAGAAGTTGGGTAGAGATTTGAAGATAGGTAGATTCGATGAGTAAGGTCAACCTAGGTTTGAAAAGAGAGATCCTAACCAAGATTTTTCAAGTGCTCCTGAGGTAAACCAAGAGAGAAGTGGTGGTTCTCAATTTTTTTAGCCTCCTTGCACCACTTGTGGTAAGACACACTATAGGAAATGTTTAGCCAGTACTAGTGGATGCTATGGGTTTGGAAAGAATGATCACAAGGTAAGAGATTGTCCTACCCTTACGACTAGAGGAAGGGAGGCCAAGAAAGCTTCTTATAGTGGTCCAAATCTTGATGATCAAAAGAGGAACCGTTTCTATGCTCTCCAAGCTAAAAAGGAACCAAATCCGGATGAGGGTGCCGGTAAGTTATAGTTCCTTGTTTTGTAATGAGATCCTTCTATGTTGTTCATGGTTGCCTAGTCGGGTTTCTCCTAAGTGGGGGATGGCACGTTGTATGGTAAGGTTGTTGAGAGTGTTGTGATTCTTATCTCTTTCCCTCTATTCTATTCAAGCTTGAGACTTAGAGTTTCTAGTAGCATGATGCATGTTTTGGAGTATCGTGTGAAAATGAGTTTCAATATGTCTACTTATATTATGCAAGTTTTAGTGAATTCCTGTTAAATGAGAAAAATGAGTTTTCATAAACTTTGTTCCTCATGTTGATATGCATCTATGATGAGTTGCCTAAATGTTGCATGAGTTGACTTGTTGAGCATGCCTAAATATATTATTGAAAATGTTGCATAATTGTGCTTTTATTAGAAATTTGCATGATGTGCTTAATGATGATGTTTGGAGAGGAAAGTTCCTCCAATGAAATGGAAATGGTAAAGTTGATGCATGAGGAGTTGGTAGATATGCTCCTACTTTCTTGAATTGCATGAAGTTGTTTGGGATGAGCACTCTCGTTGAGAGGTGTCTAGATTTCCAACCAAAATGTCCGTTTAAAAGTATGTTTTTGCATGGTCATCATACTTAGTACTTATTGTGCTTATCCATATTTTCCTCTAATTTTATACAAAGTGTAGGTGCGGGAAAGTGATTGAGTTGGCTTAGAGTTGATGCTTGGGATTAGAGTTTTCTCAAGATCTTTTGGTATGTCCTCATATGTTCGAGGACAAGGATTCTATATTTCTAGTTTTTTTTATGTTCAAGACACCTTGTAATAGACTTTAGTATTTTCGATTGTGTAAAGGGTTGTGTCCCTATCTTGTATGTTTGTTTAAGGATGGCCATATGAGACTAGTCTTCCGCTTGCGTATAAAAAAAATTTAAAATGTTGACCTTTGAGTCTTATGTTTTTGGATTAAAAGGTTTTTAATTCTTCACTATTTCTATATATCGAATGTTTTGAATTCTAAGGGCTTGTATAAGACCTCTGAGAGGTCGAGTACTCTATGTTACGACTTGGGGGGTGCTCTCGGGTCGTGACAATATGTGGCGTAGTGTGGTGTGGTTATATAAGGTGTCTATGACTTAGTATAGTGAATTGGAGAATAAGATTTCAAATGGGTGGCTATATCAAGGAACTTGACTAATGTTGTAGATCAAAGGAACCCCTTAAACAAAGGTTTGGGATTAAAGAAATGTCTCGGGTAGCACTTCGCCCGTTTGAAGGTTTAAATTAACCCATACCTTTGGGATAAGCCTATGAGTGTCTAACATGCTAATAATAATAATGTGTTGTGAGGTATTATAATAGCACAATAGTCGTATGTTAAGTCCTTGACAAAGATCCCCCTATGCCTTTTCAATGGACAAGGAGGACGAGAGGCCTCTCTTTCTGATTTTGTGTCAGATGTGACCACTTTCATACCCTTTCTTCTAGCCATTTTCCGCAAAGAACAATCATACAAACATAGATGTGGTGAAGGTTAGTTGAAATCAAAACCCAAAAGAAATCACCATTTTAAAAATTGTTCGAGTCTCGCCTACTAGGAAGGAGGTTCGCCTAATAGGTTAGGCAAGCTCAGTTGAACCCACTGAATGTAACAGTACCCTTATCACATATTCAAGCAAGAATGGCAAACTGGGACTTATTTGGATTTTCGCCTAACAGCCTTGGCGAACTAAGACAAGCTCCCCAAACAGGAAGTGTTCAGTCCAGTGTCTATTTTCACAAAACCAATCACAATACACAACAATACCCAATTCCCAAATAACTCTATAATCTACCCACGTGATTTTTCTACCCATGAGTACTCAGACTCCCCCAAATATCACAAAGTATTACTCAAATGACAATTTGACTTAATAAAGTTGTCACTCCATCTATCATTGGAAAAAATCATGAAATTGAGGAGAAACAATGGGCTAATCTGACTTCACTCACATGCAAATAAAGACCCAACATATATGAGGGTTCAATTTCACATTTTTACCAACAATATCAGTTTAGCAATTTTGGGTACAAACTCAAATATCTAACTCATGACACAGTTCAAGACAATCTATTTCACACTACCTAATCAAATCAAACAACAATATGTTTCACATGTTTTAAGTCCACATCAAACAACACAAATTTAAGCACAAATGACAAGATAAACATCGAACACCAACCTCAAGTAGAAGAAAAACAAAGAAAATGAAGGGAAATAGGGTTGGGTAAAACATGTGAGCATTCCAACACACTCCCAACACAAAAAGTGCACACACGAGGCACTCAAGCACTACAATTAGGGTTTTGAGAGCTTAGGAGGGAAAATAAGTACAAATATATGTAAGGGTTTCTTTTTGAACTTGAAAAGACTCTTGGTCTATTTATGTCAAGCTCACTCGGTGATCTGCGGCTAACATCGCCGATGTATTCGGCAAATCGTTGAAGTAGTTGATGCTCCACAATGAGGCCTAAACATATACAAAATCTAAAGGTTGATTCGGCTAACTTTATAGAGTCCGCACAGTGTACTTCGGAAGATCACTAATTGTAGCTCATATCGCCTAAGTTGACAAAACACTTTTTCACTATTTACAGCTCATAAGGCGGAAAAAAATTAATTCGCACAATGCCTTTGGTGGATCACCAACATGGTCTTGGCATCACCTAAAATACCTTTTGCAACACCTTGACTTCATTTCAACCTGCACATATAATACACGTTATTGAAAGCAATAAAATAAAAGTAACACTTGGGTTTCCCCCAAGAAGCGCCTTATTGCGTCGTGGCATGACATAGCTCGCAATTCCTCAATAATCATTCTTGGAATTTGGTATGGCATCTCTAGGTAACGTTCCCTTTTTCCTTGGATTGAGATGGGTGGAAATTTTTTACATTCGAGTCTTCAGATGTTTGATAGACACTCTATGAGAGGTTATTATCTGAGATAAGGTGGAAAAGTCATTTTTCAAATCCTTCAACACCTTACGAGTATAGGTTAAGAGAGTGAGTAGATGATCATATTGGATCTTTTAGACTCAAAGTGTGTGCATATACTACTGAGGAAAATCCAATGTTGAGCCATAATTCCAACTTTGTTATCAATCCTTTTATTTGAGGTGAAACACCACTAGTTCAAGGAGGAAAATTCATCTACTAGCTTACATTAATGCATTTTTTATTACCAAAATATGACTTGTACTTGCATTCATTCTAAAAGCTCCACGACTTAGTATTGTGATTAGGTATATGGAGTGTTGTTTAGATATTTTCTAATGCTTTATTATTTTTTTTTATTGAATAATTGAGTAGTATTTTTATCTTATATTTTGTATATTTTGACACGTTCTAGAATATTACACGATTTGGTTAATATGTAATGGGTCATTGGATGCCCTATCATAGACTAGATGTTGGATTTGGGTCATTACAGATGCCTATAACATTGTTTCTAACATGATAAGATGCTCAAGGGTCATTTCATAGAAAGCAACACACAAAGCGCACACACACACACACACATATATATATATATATATATCTACAATGACCTATACCCTTAAAATTTATAACCTCGACATTTGCATATGTGCTCATCACCTCACATAGACATTGCCTCCATACCCATAGCATATACAAATGATATTAATATGGAATCCTTAACTGAGGTCTAAGTCTTAGTGCATCTCCATTTGAAATAGCTTTAACTTTCATGAACTGCATTTCCTCGCACCAAACCAACCACACAAGCACAATACCAATTTGGAAAAAATCCTTTACTGAGGTTAAAGTTTTAGCGTACCACAATCTGAAGTTGTTGTAACCTTCATGAACTGTCGTTCCTTGTGCCAAATCAACCATATGAGCTCAGTCTTTTCAAAATAAAACTCCATGAGGTTAAACAAATTCATTTGTAACAATTCATATTGTTAGACTCAATCAAAATAAATCTTGAGCCCCATGGTCAAATATCAATATAAATTATATTTTTGGGTTAGCCATAACCTTACAAGTTCAAATCTAACATTTGATTCCCAATCGACTTTCAAAATCTCCAATTTCTACTCTTTGATTCAATGTTTAGGTATTAAATTATATATATATATATATATATATATGCCCACTGATGTGGCATGCCTCAATGATCTTGAAAGATATTTATCTATTTCCCATAATTTAGGCCCTTTCTTTATTATTTACACAATTATAATTAATTAATAAATAGTTATGCCTTCCTAAAACTAAGGGAGGTTACCGCTTTGACTCAACAATCACGTCTCTTAATTAGCAATTAGGTCTATTTTATGTATTTGTGACACAATCATTAATTAGTTACCGCTTTGCTCAACAATCACGTCTCTTAATTATCAATTAGGTCTATTTTCTACATTTTTGATGCAATCATTAATTAATAATCAACTACATTCCTAAAAATAAAGAATCCCCAAAAGTTTATTTCTTTGCCTTAACAATCGTGACTCTCAAGTAGCAATTAGGTGATACTCGTTCACCAAATGACATAAAATTATGTTTTTGAAGCGAAAGGTCACATAAACAAATTATTCTCTTTTCCCTCCATAAATCAACATCTGCACTATTACAAATCTATAATTCTTCTTTGTTTTAACAAATCTAAGGAATGACCAAATAAGGAAAAATAAGGGAGATTTATATTTTCAGTTACCATTCTTACACTCATTGTCACAACCCAAGACTGCCCCATAGATGTGACATGGTGAAGATAATTTCGAAAGGCTCTAAACAAACCACATGACACTAAGATATTAACATAAATGTAATGTAAAGGTAAGCAGAATTAAAGTCTCAAATAGTCAACTCAGAATTTTGAATACACTACTCATAATGCGGAAATTTTGACAATAAGCTTCTACTCAAAGACTTTCTTTTAGACCAACACTCTCTAATGGCACAACTGAAGTAGGAAAACCAGAACACTTCTGTCACGACCCAGAGGTACACCCTAGATGTAACATGGCGTATAGGACCCCGAGAGACCTCATACAATCCACTTAGCCTTCATAACATAAGAAATAGAATAATAGAAGTAAAGACAACATTTCAAGTCCAACATTTTAATTAAAAAAAGTAGAAGTCTAAAACACTTTGTCTCAATACCCATCTAATATAATAGAGTGAAATTGGGCCTAGCCCATACATCATGCTTAAATGAAAATAAGAAGGACACTAAGATCAAATGAAATCCGTCTTCGAAGCATGAGGACTCACCATGCTCGGAAATCAACAAGTCAACCTCTAGCCACAAAACTAAGAACCCTGAATATTGGACCCTACATTTGAAATATAGGCAAGAGTGTGAGATAGTACAAAACAATGTACCAAGTATGATAGTCATTCATAAAACATTTAAATCATGCTAAAATGGTATATTTCATGACATGCAATTGACCAAGCTAAAACATGATAAAAGAAATTTAGAAAACATACTTCATAAAATATGGTCAATGCAAGCTAATCATCTTGAAAACCTTTGAACGCATATGATATACTCCTTGAGTAACCTTAGTTCATTATTATTGTGGGAAGTAGCCTTAACATGATCCCCCGGTGTCTCCCACACTAGAAAAGGTTGTCCTACTTGCCAAGGTAAGGACCATTAATCTCTAGCTTAAGTGGATCCACTAGCTAATGTCTAACTAGACAATCATCCTATGGGGGAACATAGGTAAGGGATAAGGATATTTCTTCTAGAAACCCGGCCTCTACTATGGGAGAGCTTCCATCTCAATATCATATCGGTGCTAAGCATAAATCCTATGGAATCGTCATTTCTTACTTATTCTCATTATTCATGGAAGGGCTTGTCATCTTGTCATCTTGCCGATCCAAGCTAAGTCATAAGACATCCATGGAAAGGTACAATTAAGTATCCAATCCAAGCTAGGTTTTATTAGGATAGCTCCTTATCTTTAATTCAATTAGGTGAGAAAACCTTTCAACCTTAGAATCCCTATTATGTGAGAAATTCTTTCACAATCATGTTTGCATGTGTTTATGAGAATATCCTTTCAACAACAAAACAACAACATCATCATTGATACTTTACTCTCAAAACATTCTTAAAACATTTACATAGGTTTCATAGGAGCATGCATAAACTTATACTTTACCCTTTCAAGGTTCAAAACCTACTTTCAATTCCCACATCTAGAATTCAAGGATTAGATGTGGATTTTATCATAAATTCATGTGATTCTATAACTTCATGCTTTATTTCATAAAACTCCTCTTTCATAAACAAAGGCTCACATCATATCATCAAAATTGGAAAATATGAGATTTACATGGTTTCATGGGAAAATCATCATAAAATCATATTAAATCATCAATTCATGCATAAGAGATCATAATTCAATCATTTAAATCAATAATCAAGAGAACCCTTGAAGAAAACCCTAACTTAATTGAGGATTTCTACCTTTAAAAATAGGAGAATTTTGGAACTCCATGGATGAAAGGAATCCATGGTTGAAAACTATCATACCTCAAGTCCAAATAATTATGTTCAATGGTGAAAATTGAGGTTTGCCTTGAAACCCTAGAATGAACCCTTCTTCTTCTTCAAGTTTCTAGAGAGAGAAATAGTTTGGAGAAGAACCCAATTCTTTTGGTGAGTTTGAGAGAATGACTTGAATGGGTGAGTTTTGGGGTTAAAATCACTTATATAGGGGTCATAGGATTGGGTAAAACGACATAGCTTTGATTTAATTAAAATTGGAAAAGACCTAAAAACCCCTGACTAAAACTGTCGAACCCACCTCAGGATGGGCACCATGGCTCATCAAGGACTTCACAGCCCGTGGTCCTTGACCAGGGTCCTAGCTTGCCACCCCTCACCGTACTAATCCAAACTTAAGACCACGACCCTATCCATATCCCGTGGTGGCCTTCACAAGCTGTCAAGTGGCTCGTGGGGGGTCTCCATTTTGGGCATCCTTGATAGCTACTGCGTAGCCCTCCACGAGTGTCACCACAACCCGTGGTCCCCACCACGAGGCATCATGGTGGTCGTGGGAGGTAAGCATAGCTTGGTTAGACACTGTGAGCTCCTATAGGAAGCACCACTGATCGTGGTTCCCTTTACAGCCCGTATGGGTCATCGTGAAGGTTGCCCAAGCTCATATATTTAGCTTTTGCCTTGACACTTATTCCCTAGCTTAGACTACTAGATTCCGAGGTGTTACACTATCTCCCCCTTGGAAAAAATTTTCCTCTAATGGAAATCTAGACACCTCTTAAAGAAAACGACTCAAGACTAGCAACCCATCATGCATGCAATCTCATCAAAATGCACATAACCAAGGAGGAAACATCGACTACAAGCTAAACATACTCAATGCATCATAAGGAAGGTAGGAACTAGACCTTACCAACCAATATGTATGAAATTTCAAGATTTCTCACATTCAAGGAGGAACTAGCTTTTCTAAGTTAAAAGCATACTCAGCACAATCTCATGGAGCCTATATGTAATCTATACTCAAGAGTATATATCCAAGGAGGAATTATCAACTCCAAGCTAAAGAATGTTAAAAAAAATCATCTCATGAAGTCTATAGGCAACTCATACTCAATGCACAACAACATGAGGAAAATCATTCTCATAAACTCATTTTCTTTCAAAACATAAGGTTTTCATGAACATGCATAAAATAAGGGTATCATGGGAATAGCCAAAACACACATGACACAAAAATAGCAAACCATGAGGAACTCAATACCTCAAGCTAGAGTAGGATTAGAAGGAAAAAGATGAGGACATCGAGACATCATATTGGCCTCGTCCTCCCAAGTAGAACCCTCAACTAAATGATCTTCCATGACAGTTTCACGGAAGCAACCTCTTTGTTTCTCAACTTCTTGACTTGCCAGTCTAAAATCTTAACCGGAACCTCCTCATAAAAAAGATTCTCCTTAACTCCCAAGTCTTCTAAAGGAACTATGGATGTCAAATCACCAACACACTTCTTTAGCATCGAGACATGGAAAACTGAATGCACCGATGCCAACTCATTAGGCATATCAAGTTCATAAGCAACGTTACCAATATGTCTCAAAATCGTATATGGGCCTACAAAATGGGGACTAAGCCTCCCTTTCTGACCAAACCTCATTACACCCTTCATAGGTGAAATTTTCAAGTAAACCCAATCATGAACATCAAATTCAAGATCTCTTCTTCTAACATCGGCATATGACTTTTGTCAACTTTGAGCCACTTTCAACCTTTCTCTAATAAGTTGAACCTGCTCTATAGCCTCACGAACTAACTCGGGTCCTATCAAGGCAACTTCACCCACCTTAAACCAACCTATAGGAGATCTACACATCCTACCATAAACAGCCTCAAATGGAGCCATACTAATAGTCGAGTGATAGTTATTATTATAAGCAAACTCAATCAATGGCAAATGGTCATCCCAATTACCCTTAAAATCAATCACACAATCTTTCAACATGTCTTCCAAAGTTTGGATAGTACGCTCTGCTTGCCCATCGGTTTGGGGATGAAAAGTCATACTAAGCTTAACTTTAGTGCCAAGACCCTTTAGGAAAGACTTCCAAAACTGAGAAGTAAATTGAGTAACATGATCAGAAATAATGGACAAGGAGACTCCATGCAACCTTACCATTTCTCTCAAGTACAACTTAGCATAATCTTCCGCCGAATAGGAAACTTGACGGGAATAAAATGAGCCATTTTGTCATTCGATCCACTATAACCCAAATCAAGTCATGTTGTCACCGAGTACGTGGCAACCCTACTATGAAGTCCATATTCAAATCTTCCCACTTCCAAGTAGGAATACTAATATCTTGGGACAAACCTCCAGGTTTCTGATGCTCAACATTCATTTGTTGGCAATTCGGATACTTAGCGACAAATTTTGCAATATCCTTCTTCATCCCATGCCACCAATAGATCTCCCACTAAGCACGGTACATCTTGGTGGCTCCCAGGTGAATGGAATACGAAGAACTATGAGCTTCTGAAAAGATATGTTCCCTCAAGTCATCAACATTAGGAACACACAAACAACCTTGATATCTAAGTACATCATCTCCCCCTTGGAAGAAAGCCTCAACTTATTTTTTAACCACTGCCTCTTTCAACTCGACTAAGGTCGAATCAATACATTGCTTAGCTTTCACATCTGCCACAAAAGACGATTTTGAACCATTATGAATCATAACACCACCCTTGGTAGAGTCTACTAATTGAACTCCCAACCGGGCCAATCTATGAACATCTCAAACCAACTCTTTCATCTCCTTTTCTATATGTGCAACTTTACCCATAGATAACCGACTAAGAGCATCCGCTACTACATTCACCTTATCGGGGTGATAGAAAACACTCGTATCGTAATCCTTTACTAACTCAAGCCACCTTATTTGGTGAAGATTTATATCTTTTTGGTTAACACATATTGTAAACTCCTATGGTCGGTGAAAACATCAACATGAACTCCATACAAATGATGCCTCCAAATCTTTAAGGCAAAAATAACTGCCTCTAATTTAAGGTCATGGGTAGGATAATTTTATCATTGATCTTAAGTTGCCTTGAAGCATAGGCAATAACTTTACCACTTTGCATAATCACACATCCCAACCTAATTTTAGAGGCATCACAATAGACCACAAAACTATATGTACCCTCCGGTAAAGTCAACACCAGAGCAGAAGTGAGTCTATCTTCAACTCTTGGAAACTCCTCTCACATGCTTCAGACCATATGAACTTAGCCTTCTTTTGAGTCAAAGCCGTCAAAGTAGATGCAATTGAAGAAAACCCCTCAACAAACCTTCTATAGTAACCGGCCAAACCCAAGAAGCTTCTAATATCCGAAGGGGTTAGAGGTCTAGGCCAACTCTTGACCGCATCCGTCTTCTTAGGATCAACCTTAATACCCTTACTCGAAACAATGTGACCTAGAAAAGCCACAGACCTTAGCTAAAATTCACATTTGCTAAACTTTGCAAAAAGTTATTGCTCCTTAACGATTTGCAACACAATCCCCAAATGATTGATGTGATCATCCTCACTTCTTGAATAAATCAATATATCATCAATGAACACAATTATGAGCATGTCAAGGTATTGTCTAAACACCTTATTCATTAAATACATGAATGTCGTCGGAGCATTAGTCAAACCAAATGACATCACCAAAAACTCATAATGACCATATCGAATTCTAAAAGCCATTTTCAGAATATAATTTTCATTTACGCTCAATTGGTGATAACCCGACCAAATATGAATCTTAGAGAAGTAACTTGCCCCTTGAAGTTGGTTAAAAAACCATCTATCCTTGGAAGAGGATACTTATTCTTAATAGTCACTTTGTTCAATTGACGATAGTCAATACAGATGTGGAGAGAACCATCTTTCTTTCTCACAAACAAAACTGGAGCACCCCATGGAAATATACTCGGTCCGATGAAACCCATATCCAACAAATCCTTCAATTGCTCTTTCAACTCCTTAAGATTCTCCGAGGCCATTCTATAAGGAGGAATAGAAATAGGTTGCGTATCTGGGAGAAGGTAGTCTATTTTCCTTTTGGGAAGAATACCAGGCAAATCATCGGGGAATACTTTCGGAAACTCAATCACAATGGGGACTGACTCAAGAGTAGGGTTTCAGAATCTATATCCATCACCCTAACTAGATGGTAAATGCAACCTTTTGAAATCATATTTCTAGCTTTCAGAAAAGAAACAAACTGACCCTTAGGAATTGAATTTCCCCCCTTCCACTCTAGGATAGGCTCATTCGGAAACTGAAACTTGACAACACGAGTTCTACTATCAATAGAAGCATAACAAGAGTGCAGCCAATCCATACCAAGGATAACATCAAAATCTAGCATATTAAGCTCTCCCAAATCAACAAGAGTAACTCTATGGGATAAGGAGATGGGACATCTTCTATAGACCCTCTTAGCCACAACAGAATCACCAACAGGGGTAGAGAAAAAAAAAGGTTCTAAAAACACATCCAAAAGAACATCAAACCTCACAGCCACATATGGTGTCACAAAAGAGAAGGTAGAACCAGGATCAAGTAAAGCATACACATCAAGTTGGAAGACTTTCAACATACCGGTAATTACATCGGGAGAACCCTCTTGCTCACCACGATTCTGAAGTGCATAGAATCAATTTTGCTTGGGAGCATTGGAACCCGAACCACTAGGAGGAGCTCGCTTGCCCTCTCTTCCCTTAGCCGTAAGCATTGGGAAATCCCTTATCTTATGACCACTTTTACCACAACCATAGCAACCATCCATGTCGGCTAGACACTTACCCTTGTGCCTCTTTCCACACCTAAACCAAGTAGACTTAGGCAATGAAGATCCACTACCATTCCCTCATTGAGGCTTAGGGTTAGACACTCTATCCTTGTTGAACTTAGGAGGAGCATTGTAGGAACCTTGACCGGACAACTTTTGACGAAATCTAAGACGATCATGTCCATCGAACCTTGCATGAGAGAAATTACCATCATTGGTTTTATCCCTCTTTATCTCCCTAGACTTTCTTTAAGTTTCTCCTCTTTGATTTGTTGTGCATGAACCATGAGACGAGAGATTTCCATGTCATTGATGAGCATGGCGGTATGGAACTCTTTAACCACCATTTCGGACACACCCAAAACGAACTTACTCATCCTTGTCCTAGAATCGGCAACCATTGTTGGATCATATTTAGATAGTTGTGTGAACTTCAAATAATATTCCCTCACCCTCATACTTCATTGACGAAGGTTGATGAACTCAAGCACCTTTGCTTCCCTCGTCTAAAGAGGAAAGAACCTATCAAGAAAGGCAATCTTAAACTTCTCCAAATCAAGAGGACCCGCATCTTCTGGACTCCCTTCTTTCCATTGGCTAATACCATATTTTAGCAAGCCCTTAAGTTTATAGGCGGCAAACTCTGCTTTTTCCACCAGTGTCACTCCCATGATCATTAATACCTTGTAGAACTCATCGATGAACTCTTGAGGATCTTCCTCAACCTTAGAACCATAAAACTCCAGAGGGTTCATCCTAGTGAAGTCCCTCACTCTAGAAGTTGTCGTGCCCATATTTGGGTTCACGGGAACTACAACCTTCGTATTGGCTTGAGTCGTCAGGGCTTGAGCCAATACTTGAAAAGAAGCCATGAACTCTGCATTAGTTACTTGTTCGGCCAAAGGATCGATCGGATCTTGAGGAGGAGCTTCTTGTTCCACATTCTCTCCCGCATTCCTTCTAGCATAAGCTCTTCGAGTAGACATATCATGTAGAGCATCAGATAGGGATTAAGAGAGAGACCTTATAAAGTTAAACTATATCGCACGACTTTAGAGTAATGAAAAAAGTGGATTTTCCTAATCATCTTGTAGCCTCTCATTTATAAATGTGGCGCGCTTCACACTCATGAAAAAGACTCTACTAGACGTGGCTTATGAGACATCCTAGGACCATTCTAAACTGTGTGCTCTGATTACCAAGTTTGTCACGACCCAGGGGTACACCCTAGATGTAACATTGCGTATAGGACCCCGAGAGACCCCCATACAAGCCACTTAGACTTCATAACATAAGAAATAGAATAATAGAAGTAAAGACAACATTTCAAGTCCAATATTTTCACAAAAGAAAGCGGAAGTCTAAAACACTTTGTCTCAATAGTCATCTAATACAATATAATGAAATTGGGCCTAGCCCATACTTCAAGTTCAAATGACAATAAGAAGGAAACTAAGATAAAATGAAATTGGTCCTCGAAGCATGAGAACTCATCAAGCTCGACATCAACAAGTCAACCTCTAGCCACAAAACTGAGAACCCTGAATATCAGACCCTACATTTGGGAAAAATGTAGGCAAGAGTATGTGTTAGTACAAAAAAAAACATACCAAGTATGATAGCCATGCATAAAACAATTAAATCGTGCTAAAACGAGACATTTCAAGACATGCAATTTACCAAGCTAAAACAAGATAAAAGAAAGTTAGAAAAGATACCTCATAAAACATGGTCAATGCAAGCTAATCATCTTTAAAACCTTCGAACACATATGAGATACTCCTTGAGTAACCTTAGTTCATTATTAATGTGGGAAGTATCCTTAACCAACATAGACACCACGTGAGCTATAACATTATCCCCCAATGTCTCCCACACTGAAAAAGGTTATCCTACTTGCCAAGGTAAGGACCATTAATCTCTATCTTAAGTGGATCCACTAGCTAATGTCTAACTAGACAATCATCCTATGGGGGCACATAGGTAAGGGATACAAATATTGTTTCTAGAAACGCGGCCAAAAACTACAGGAGAGCTTCCATCTCAATATCCTCTCGGTGATAAGCATAAATCTCACGGAATAGTCATTTCTTACTTGTTCTCACTATTCATGGAAGGGCATATCATCTTGCCGATCCAAGCTAAGTTATAAGACATCCATGGAAAGGTACAATTAAGTATCCAATCCAAGCTACGTTTCATTAGGATAGCTCCTTAGCTTTGGTCCAATTGGGTGAGAAAACCTTTCAACCTTACAAACCTTATTATGTGAGAAAACCTTTCACAATCATGTTTGCATGTGTTTATAAGAATATCCTTTCAACAACACAACAACAACATCATCATTGATACTTTACTCTCAAAGAATCCTTAAAACATTTACATAGGTTTCATAGGAGCATGCATAAACTCATACTATACCATTTCAAGGTTCAAAACCTAATTTCAATTACCACATCTAGAATTCAAGAATTGGATATGGATTTCATCAAAAATTCATGTGATTCTATCACTTTATGCTTTATTTCATAAAACTCCTCTTTCATAAACAAAGACCCACATCATATCATCAAAATTGGAAAATATGGAATTTACATGGGTTCATGGGGAAATCATCATAAAATCATAATAAATCATCAATTCATGCATAAGTGATCCTAATTCAATCATTTAAATCAATAATCAAGAGAACCCATGGCAATTGAAGAAAACTCTAACTCAATTGGGGATTTCTACCTTTGAAAATAGGAGAATTTGGGAACTCCATGGATGAAAACTATCATACCTCAAGTCCAAATGCTTATCTGCAATGGTGAAAACAGAGGCTTTCCTTCAAACCCTAGATTGAACCCTTCTTCTTCTTCAAGTTTTTGGAGAGAGAAATATTTTGGAGAAGAGCCCAATTTTTTGGTGAGTTTGAGAGAATGACTTGAATGAGTGAGTTTTGGGGTTAAAATCACTTATATAGGGGTCCTAGGCTTGGGTAAAATGATATAGCTTTGATTTAATTAAAATCGGAAAAGATCCAAAAACCCCTGAACTAAAACTGTCGAACCCACCTCATGATGGGCACAACGGCTCGTCAAGGACTTCACGGCCTGTGGTGGTGCCTGTGGTCCTTGACCAGTGTCCTAGATTTCCACCCCTCACCCTACTAATCCTAACTTAAGACCATGACCCTTTCCATGGACCATGGTGGCCTTCACAAACAATCAAGTGACTCGTGGGAGGGTTTACATTTTGGGCAGCCTTGACTACCTAATTCCTAGCCCTCCACGAGTGTCACCAAGACCCGTGGTCCCTACCACGAGGCGTCATGGTGGTTGTGGGAGGTAAGCATAGCTTGGCTAGCCACTGTTAGTTTCCATGGGCAACACCACGACTTGTGGTGCCCTTCACGACCCATATGGGTCCTCGTGAAAGTTGCCCAAGCTCAAATCTTTGGCTCTTGCCTTGACACTTAACCCCTAGCTTAGACTACTAGATTCTAAGGTGTTACAACTTCTTCAACTGGGAAACATGAAACACTAGATGAACCGAAAATCTGAAGGCAAATCCAACTCATAAGCCACCTTATCTGAAATGTCTCAAAATCTTATATCGGCCTACATAACGGGAGTTGAGCTTCCCTTGTTTTCCAAATCTCATCACACCCTTCATTCGTGAGATTTTCAAATAAATTCAATCATCAATGGTGAATTCTAACTCTATTGTACTCACATTCGCATAAGATTTTTTGTCGTCATTGAGCCATTTTCAAACTATCTCAGATAAGCCAAACCTTTTTCATTGCCTCCTAAACTAACTCAGGCCCTATGAAAGCAACCCCCTCCTAACTTCGAACCAATCAATACGAGACCTACACCTCTTATCATAGAGAGCCTCAAACGGAGTCATCTAAATACATCAGTGATAACTATCATTAGAAGCAAACTCAATCAAAATCAAATGGTCTTCCCAATTACCCTTCAATTCAATCACACAAGCTCTCAACATACTTTTCAAAGTTAGAATAGTACGCTCAGCTTGGCCATCGATATAAGGGTGAAAAGTTGTGCTAAGCTTGACCAGAGTACCAACACCCTTCTGAAACTATCAGAAAAACTAAAAAGTGAACTGGTACCTTTATCTAAAATGATGGATAAATGCACTCCATGCAACTTCACCATCTCCCGAATATAAATCCTAGCATAGTCTTCAGCCGAATATGAGGTATTCCCCAGAAGAAAATGCTCCAATTTCTTCATTCGGTCAACAATAGCCCAAACAGAATCATGTCGTCAACAAGTACGAGGTAAACTCATAAGAACTCTGTATTCAAATATTCTCTCTTCCAAGTAAGAATGTTGATATCTTCTATCATACCTATCAGTTTCTAATGCTTAACTTTACTTATTGAAAGTTTGGACACTTAGCCAAAAAAATTGCAATATCCTTCTTCATCTCATTCCACCAATAGAATTTCCATAGATCATGGTACATCTTGTTGGCTCCAAGGTGAATAGAATATCGAGAATTGTGAGCTTTAAATAAAATATGTTGCCTCAACTCATCATTATTTGGAACATACAAACGACCTTGGTAACAAAGCACTCCATCTTCCCCTTGGAATAAAGCATTACTAGCTTTTCAAAAATTGCTTTCTTCAATTCAACCAAAGTCAGATCGTTGTCTTGCTTCCCCTTAACATCTGACACAAGATATGATTTGAAACATTTTGCACAATAACACCACCATCCTCTTAATTAACCAAATATACACCCAAACAAGCCAGTCTATGAACATAAAAAACTTACTCCTTATCATCATCGATGTGAGAAACATTATTCATAGACAATCGGCTAAGAGCATCAATAACCACATTTTTCGAACCCGGATGATAAAGAACACTCATATCATAATCCTTCAATAAATAAAACCACCTTCTTTGGCGATGATCAAAATCATTTTGCTTCAACGTAAATTGAAGGATCTTATGATCGTTGAACACATCCACACAAACACTATAGAGATAATGTCTCCATATCTTCAAGGCAAACACCATGATACCAACTCCAAATCCTAGGTCGGGTAATTCTTCTCATGAATCTATAGTTTCCTATAAGCATAGGCTATACCCTTACTATGTTGCATCAAAACACAACTAAGATTGATCCTTGAGGCATCACAATACACTATAAAACCATTGAATCCTTCCGATAAACTCAAAATAGGAGTTGAAGTAAGTCAAGTCTTCAACTATTGGAAACTTTTCTCACAAGCTTCCGACCACTAAAATTTCACCTTTTTCTGAGTCAAAATAGTCAAAGGTGAAGCAATAGAGGAGAAACTTTCCACAAACCATCTATAATAACAAGACAATTAAACCCAAAAAAAACTTTGAATATCAAAAAGGGAAAGAGGTCTAGCTTAGTTCTTAACTACCTCGATATACTTAGGATCAATTTGAATACCTTCTCCTGGAACAATATGGACGAGGAATTCAAACAACCTCAACTAATATTCACATTTGCTAAACTTAGTAAACAATTGACGATCCTTGAGAACTTTCAATAAAATCCTTAAATGATCGGCATGCTCAATTTCATTCTGCGAGTAGATCAATATATCATCAATAAACACAACTACAAACATATTAAGGTATTTCTTAAATTCTATTTTCATCAGGTCCATGAAAGTTGCAAGAGAATTTGTTAGTCCAAAATATATAACTAAGAGTTCATAGTGACCATACCAAGTTCTGAAGGTTGTATTTGGAATGTCACACTCTAGAACTCTCAAATGGTGATAACCTGATCAGCGGTCAATCAAAGAGAAGAAGATAGTACCCTGAAGTTGATCAAACAAGTCATAAATTCTTGGGATGAGACACTTATTTTTTATTGTGACCTTGTTCAATTGTTGATAATCGATACACATTCTGAGTGTACCATCTTTCTTTCGAACAAACAAAACTAGAGCACCACATG
>JAJOOE010002800.1:0-23071 GCA_036250405.1 Solanum raphanifolium | reverse complement strand
GTGAAATCCCTCTTACGAATCAAATGTGCTTCCAAATCATGGTATTGTTTAATCTCAAGTCGTAAATTTGTCAACGACCATCTCAACATATCTACTAATAACAAGGATTGCAGCCACCATAGACTCATGGTGAGATCACATGGTCAACATAGCCAAAATCTTATGGACTGCTCTGTTAGCTCTTTGTTTTATGACTCTGTTGCTACGGAATATAACTTGGATTATCTTATGAAAAATTCCTAAAAGTCCCTTTTGGTTTTCAGTTCTGTTGATTTGTTTCCCATCGATAAAGACATCATTATATGAAATCCATCAATTTGGAAGTTTTAAAAAATTTCGAGATTCTAGATCTGATTACTATGTTTGGTGTGGTTGTAGATATGATCCGTTTCATGATGATTACAAGGTATTGGGTTGTAGCAACTCTCATGGCCATGTGACAAGGCGGGGTTTTTTGAAATGAAGAAGGGTATCTTTGTGAATGGAAAGCTTTGTTGGGTTAATTCTCCTTCTACGAGTTTTTTTTACATATAATCCTTGGGTCATCACTTCTGTTGATGTGATAGATGGGAAATGGGGAAAGGTTGAGAAACCATCCCATGGAGAAGGAGATTTTAATTTAACAATATGTGTGGATTATGAAGAACTATGGGATTACATAACTTTGGACAAAGATGTATACCATCAACATAAATTCTCCTCATGATCATCCTAAAACATGCAATTCAGTTTCATAAATTTTCTCCATTCTTTTGCATGTCAAATAAAGGCGGATACAATAGATGACTCCATCAGATTTCCAAAGGTTACCTCATATAATTTCTTGTCAGAGGTATACATCTAGATTGAAAGCCTAGTTTAGCCCTTTTTCTAGAAGGAAAGAAGCCTAGTTTGGCCCTTTTTCTAGAAGAAAAGAAAATGTTATCATCATATTTTATGGTGTAATGATACTTCAAACTTTTTTTTTAATGGTGTAATGGTATTTATAGTTTATGTTATCATGTTTTCATGGTGTCTTGATTATTTTTAAAATATTTAAATAAAAAATGTAACTCTTATAGAAAATAACACCCGTCATTCTTAAATGATTTTGCATGAAATTGATAGAATAGAGATTCCATAACACTATATTCCTAAGACATTTTTATCAATTTATTCTTTTTCTTTTTTGAAATATTTAAACAACAGTCAATGCAAATATTAGTTGAGAGTGAGAAAGACTAGCAAATGTGGAGATTGATGTTGATTTCATATTATTAACTTTAATTTATAGATAGAAAATATATGAAGACTTGCACCCCAAAGATTTATGGGACTTGCACCCCGTGTTTTGCGGCCTACATGGCATAATGTCTCATTCACCTCGCCTCATGCCCCCACATTTTAGAATACGGGTCTCAATAACACGTATCAAGGCATGTCTCCTCAATAAAAAGCACATGCTACGACTTTTGTTAAATTACTCATTTGGTAGGCAGGTTCAAGTTAGTAGTAATTATTTGTTAATTAGATGTCTCTTTCATTTTGATTTTCTTCTCCGTATTTGAATTTGCATTTGATCGACAATGAAAATATGGTAATTCAGATAGCTAATTAATCGAGCTAAAATTCTCCGCAAGTTAAAACTACTTGAGTAAAGCAACATCAAGCATAAAAATGCCGTTCAAGATCACTGTGGACTATACCTCATTCAAAAGTCTGAACCATGATTAATTGATACTATGCCAATTAGAATATACTCATTTATAAGGCTGTGAATCGAGATCAATATGTTAATTAGGATTAGATTTTGTATTGACAAAAAATACTCATTTTAAAGGACAACAATTTTTATATTTGAAAAGATTCAATTACACTGACGTTTGAATTGGACTTCGATTTAAAAAAACAAACTCAATGTATTTTTATGAGTGGGGTCTGAAAAAAATATAGCGTACGCAAATTTTAATCATCGTGAACTTTTTTTTTTTTTAATAATAAGCCATTGTGGGTAGGGTTTGGCTTGACCCATACCATTTTTTTTTCTTTAACTAATTAGCTTCATAATTCTCATAATCTCGTGTTATATCAATGTGGCAGTCATTCAGTAATGAAATCGCTAACACCTATCCAATTATGAGCGACAAAGTCAAATGACAATATAATATCAATCAGTCAAACTTATATTTATCAGAGTTGCAAACAATAATTTGTCAATCAAATTTTAATTTAAAATTAATATTTTTGAAAACGAGCATGTTACAGTAAAATTCTCAAATTTAGGCTCTAACCTTCAACATGATACGAAAGACAATGGTAAACACCTAGGGTGTTACATATAATTTTGTACTATTCCATATAATTTTGTTCTAATACTATTTTATATGCATGTGAGTAATAATGTAATATATATGAATTGTAAATGTAATTAAATACTTCGATGCAATATATGCTATTTTATTTTTTTTAATAAATATTGAATATAAAAAAATGCAAATTAAATACCATACTAGATATCATAATATTGAAATTACGATATCAATAATTTTAATGTCAATATAATAATTTGGTATCCACCAAAGTATGCACACACCCTATGTTCATGGGTGAGATTTTTTCATTTGAAATAGAGGAATTGGTCAAATATTGAGTCTAAGAACTTTAGATTAAGGTTTTTAATTTTTTATGGATTTGTAGGGAAAGTGTAACTATTAAAAGAAAATAAAAATTATATGCAAAAATCTCTTTCTTCAGTTTGGTCAAATATGGCTAAAGACTCTTTCTTCAGTTTCGATGGTCTAAAATTAAATTTTAATAATACTACAAGACAAATTATAAATAAAAATTAAGTTGTATGCAAAATGTAAGTGTCGCCATCATATTTTCGTAATTGTAATTTATAGCTATATTATTTTTATGACATAAAATCCCTTGCTTCATAGCAAATATTTGTTGGTAATATAAATATATTTTAAGCTAACAAGATATTAGTATGTGATCGGAATATACTAACCTGAATCTTGCTTTCAAAAACTATGTTCTTTAATATAAAAACTTGACTAGTTTAATTCAAAATTCTAATATATCAATCAAAGTTTTACGGAAAACTTAGAGAACTGTGAGAAAAAAAATAGGAAATTTGGAAAGAAATTTCTCAAATTCTTAATCTTTAACACGCAAACAAAAAGTGTTATATGCTAAAAATAATTTTCCCGGTTAACAAGATATTAGTAAATTGATTGAAAATAGTAACTTCAATCTCGTTTAAACTTGACTAGTTTATTCAAAATCCTAGCAAATATAATAGGCAAAGTTTTACTTTAAAACATAGAAAATTGATAACTTGTGCCTTGCGAATTTTTTTAAAGTTTTTTTATTAATTCAAAGGTCAAATAGTGAATACAAATAAATAAAGAAGTTTGATATGCTTATTAATTGCAACTTTTTGACACAAGTGATAGTTTTCTTTTGGTTATAAAGGCTCCTGAGAACTAAAAATATATTATTTGAATTACATATTGTAGTTTATTGTTTGAATTACTTCATTAATGAGGAATAATAACTATTAGAATAATGTGTTTTTCTTTTGATCAAGTTGAATTACGTGTTTTATATCTAATATGAATAATTTTGGAGGCATAAAGAAATTAAAAGTTTATTTATGAGGATGTTATCCCTCTAAATAGAATAAGAAAAAAGAACACCAGAAATATGGAAATCATGGCATGTGAATGCGCCAAATAAAGAAACACACGAATTATGGTTATGATCCTACTTGTTAGTTGTTAATTGTTATGCTACCAAACAATATCAAGTTTGATACTTGTGAATTGAATTATATCGTTTTAACTTGGTTTCAACTGATATTTATGTCTTCTAATTTTGGGTATGCACAAGCAGACATTTAAATTGTAAAAAATTGAACAAGCAACAGACACATCCTACATGACATCAAACATGTAGGACGTCACATAGGACACAAATTTCTACTTATGACGTCTCATAGGACGCATGTGTCTACTTGTTCAACTTTAGTCTCTATTTGTGCACACACCCAAAATTTAAGGTCATAAATATCACCTAAAGTCAAATTAAAGAGCATGTTTTTTTTCTTTTTTTGCTTAGAAAGAGTATGTTTATTATTATGCCAATTATATTCTAGTTCAACTAGTTCAATTTTGTTAATGTTGTTTGCTAACTATTAAATTCGGTAAGCAAGGGGAAAATATAGGCCAAGGTAATTTATTGTGCATTAGTGGAACAATATTAGACCCTGATAATAACTTAGTTAGATGACAGCATTGACAAGATTTTAAGTAACCTTGTGACTCGCATACGTCAAGGAAACAAACATGCAAGACTACACGGACTGTTGACAAAGTCAAGGTGCGCGCAATGACACCAAGACCTGATATCGAAGTGGCAAGTGAGGACCAGGGACTTGGGGGCAAGACAACTTGGTGAGAACTTGACAAGGTGCAGGCAATACAATGGCACGTGGGCGTGACATTGATATTCAAAGACATGACAAGGGCAAATGACCGATAAAGCTAAGGCAACAATGCAAGGGGCATTGCTGCTAACATGAGATAAGGGAATGGCATGGATTTGGACGTTGGTATGACAACATTGAGCGGGAGCAATGCAAGGCTGAAAGTCTAAGTTATGCAGTGACATGCACATGTGCAACTCGACCAGTAGCAAGCGAAGCCAAATCTGCACGGCAGTTACAAAGCACATTCCAGACACATTCCAGACGGTTACAAAAAGTGCAGCCTTATCTTATTTCGGCTGAGACTTGGTTTTGGTGCCTTGTTTGAATTAATTTGAATATCCCAAGTAGTTGTGGGTTGTCAACTACATAGGATATAGGTTCAAGCTAAGGCCAACAAATATTTCCTTCCTTGTACGCTACTTGTCGGCACTTGAATGGATATAGAATTATAAATCAGCAGGCTGCCTTAAGTGGAATTTCGAGTTGCGTATTCGAAGTATTAGAGAATACTAGAAAGAGTGCAGAGAGTATAAGGTCTAGGGGGATCTTATAGTGCCAAGGGTGGTACAATGTGAGTGTTCATATGTTCACTTTAAATTAATACAAATTGGAAATTAAGTTTTCTGTAAAATTGCTTGTCTTGTTCTCTTTTCTCCATTTCGTTGGCTACCATATATTGTTGCTTACAATATTGATCCTAAGTCTTAAATGGTTGTTGCCTAAATCCGAGTTAAGCCAAAATAATCCTAAAATTGACTAAGTGTTGGGAAGGCTGAAGTCGACAAAGGTGATGGCTTCCGCACAAAGTTAAATCAGTGAACGGACTAGTGTTCAAAGATCACCCCGTTGCAAACAATAATATGAAGGAGAACCTGTTGTTCATCTTGTATTCCTAAGATACTTAGAACAACACTTTGAAGAACGTGGTAAGAAACAACAAAATTTAAAGAGTATTTTCAAACAAGAAAATTAAAACTAGTAGAGAAAATAGAATCAGAAACAGATTAGAAACAATATAAAAATATTTTTCTCAAAGAAAGAAAATCGAGCTCACCGAATGCACAGTGTCCCCTTAAGGAAATTATTCCCCTCAAGTACCCGAGGTTAATGAAATATATCCTCCCAGGATAGAATGATCTTACTCACCGGTGTATCGGTACCTAAAATCACGGTGTCAGCAAACCACTCAACGACAGTAAAGTACATTTAGAATGCTAGATTTAATAGTAGTAGAAGTAGTCCAGAAAAATTCGTTTTTCTAAAATGAGAAGAAAATCCTCAATTTATAAAAAACAAAGGGTAGTGTGACAAGGTTCTTATTGTACCTTATTGGAAAGGTCACAAACTTATGGAAAAGTCACAATCTTTCAGGAAGGTCACAACCTTTCATAAAAGTCACAACTTTTCATAAAAGTCGCAACTCTTCATAAAAGTCGCAACTCTTCATAAAAGTTGCAACTCTTCATTTTCCATTCACACCTTTTAAAACCCAAAAATACCCCGCATGAATGGGGAATGACTCCAAGACAAAGAAACAGACAAGTATGTGTATTTTACAAGCAAGAATTAATTGCATCTGGATAAGTAGGTTTCCCCTTGGACTTTTCGCAGTGAACATATGTCGGATATTCTCGGTCAATTGGTAGATGCGATATCTTTGAACCGTCGAGCTTTGGTGTATACGTAGACAACCATACACAATTAACCCTTTATCATTTATGGTTCTTACGGTTGTGTTCATTTCAGCCATGAACACCTCCTGATTTCATGAGTGTATAAGAGAGATGGGCTTTTGACAATCATCCTCTTTGAAACGGCTTACACTTCACACTCACATAGGTGATTTCTAATCGTGTTATCGTGCAGATACACTATTTGGTCAAATCTGCCAAACTTAGCAAATCATTAAAAATATTAAGCTTTATTAACTCATTAACAAGCCTTAATGTTGTATCCTGGTTCCTGAGCATTGTCTTCATCATGAGAATGGATTGAGTTGGTTGACAATGTCGAACCGTCAGTCACAACTTTGTTTTTCTCCTTGAATCTAGCTCTTGGGACCTCCACTCTGCTAGATAGAGTTACCGCCATGATAACTTGTCCTAAGCCGTAAATCTATTCCCTTAGATGATCTTTCAACTTTCTCTCTAGTTAGGCCTTTTTGTAAGTGGATCCGACACATTATCCTTTGACTTTACATAGTCAATTGTGATAATTCCACTAGAGAGTAGTTGTTTTCTAACAATATTATGTCTATCTCTTATATGATGAGACTTTCCGTTATACATCATGCTTTATGCCCTACCTATTGTATCTTGACTATCAAAGTGTATGCATACTGATGCCAAAGGTTTGGGCCAAAAAGAATATCTATCAAGAAATTTTGGAGTCTTTCAACTTGTCCACCGGCCTTATCTAGAGCACCTAGCTCAGAGATCATGTAGAGCTAGCGATACATGTCTTTTTGGAAGATTTCCAAGAGATTGCTCCTCCACCAAGAGTAACTACATATCCACTTGTGGATTTTACTTTATTTGATCCCGGTGATCCAATTTGCATCACTATATCCTTTCAATACTGTAGGATATTTGTATAATGCAAGACATAGTTTTGAGTATGTTTTAAATGCCTCATAACTCTTTTCATTGTCATCCAATGAGTTTGATTGAGATTATTCGTGAATCGACTCAATTTATTAATAGCACATGCTATACCTGATCGCGTACACTTTCTGACATACATCATACTTCCCAATATTCTAGCATAATCCAACTGTGAGTCACTTTCACCTTCATTGTTTTGAAGTGCAAAGCTCACATTATTGGAGTCTTGACAATATTAAAATTCAAATATTTGAACTAGTCAAGTACCTTTTCAATGTAATGAGACCGTGATAATGCTAAACATCTTGGAGTTCTAAGGATTCTTATACCTAAGATCATATCAACAACTCCACAATCTTTCATATCAAAGTTGCTTTCTAGCATATGTTTAGCAGCATTTATGTCATTAGTGTCTCTATTGATGATGAACATATCACCAATATACAAACAAACAATGACCTTGTGATTTTATTGTAAACACATTT
This sequence comes from Solanum raphanifolium, assembly GCA_036250405.1. NCBI lineage: Eukaryota > Viridiplantae > Streptophyta > Magnoliopsida > Solanales > Solanaceae > Solanum > Solanum raphanifolium. The sequence goes on along the minus strand of JAJOOE010002800.1, from coordinate 15,509 downwards.
ATCACTTCCATCATTCTTACATCCATTTACCAACATAGTTTGGTCAAATTTCTTATGTCATTGTTTGGGTGTTTGTTTTAGTCCATAAAGTGACTTAACAAGTTCTCACACTTTCTTTTCTTTACCAGGAACCACAAAACCCTCAAGTTGTTCCATGTAAATTTCTTCCTCCAATTCTCTATTTATGAAAATTGTTTTCACATTCATTTGATCAATTTGGAGGTCATATACCGCAACTAATGCAATTAACATCCGAATGAATGTAATTCTAGTTATTGGCGAGTATGTGTCGACAAAATCAAAACCTTATTTTTGTCTACAACCTTTGATAAAAAGTCTTGCTTCGTATTTGTCAATAGTTCCATTGACTTTTATTTTCCTTCTGAAGATTCCCTTTGAACCCAAAGGTTTATTTGCTGGAAGAAAATTAATTAACTTCGAATATGATTGCTCAAGATTGAATCAATCTCACTATTGACATCATCTTTCCAAAAAGATAAGTCTACAGAAGACACAAGAAATGTTACAAAATCATATTCGAAGGAAGTAGATATCCTTTCACATTTACTACCCCTCTGGATCTCTTTATTAAGTACATTCTCATTTTTTCTTTCCAAGGTCTTTTAGACCCTTCACTAGACTACTCAAGTTTAATTTTACAGTCCACAATCATAGGTCTTATTTTAATCCTTTTAGGAATAGGAATTTGGACTTTGGCTAGACACTCCCACACTTTGAAATATTTCAAGTTTGATTTCCTTCCTTTCCATTTCTCATATGGAATAGATTGTGTCCTGAACAAACAATTTTTTATTGCTCTCTTTCTGAAAAGACAACTTTTTCTTGTTCCCTTTTGTTGTAAGGATAACTTCTCCACATAAGTTTTGTGGTAAACCTGAACTTATAAGTAATGTAACCATCATTTCCTTCAAAGTTTACTTTTTTTTCATTCTACAATTCCATTAGATTGAGGTGAATAGGGCAGTAGTTTGATGGATAAATCCACTTTCCAAACATATTTCTGCAAAATGAGATTTATATTCTCCATCTCTATCACTTCTTATCTTTTTCCCAATTGATTTTCAACTTCAATATTATATTGTCTAGACATTTCTATTGCTTCATCCTTACCATTCTGCAAATAGACATAGTCGTTTCTAATGCAATTGTCAATGAAAGTTATGAGATTCATTTTTCCACCACAAGATGATGTTGACTTCATATCACAAATGTCAGTGTAAATCAACTATAAGGGATTAGAATTCCTTTCAATAGATTTATAAGAATGCTCAACATACTTAGATTCCACACAAACTTGACAGTTTTATTTATTGCACTCAAAGTCAGACAAAACTTCTAAGTTGATTAGTTTTCTTTACAAGATTTTGTAATTGACATGCCCCAAGTGTTCATGTCACAAACAGTTTGATTCAAGCAAGTAAGGACAAATAAAATGATTGAGTTTGAAAAGCCCGCGAGGTAGTTTTTTCTCACAAATATTTTGTTCCTCTTTCTTACAATTTTGTATGATACAAACACTATTTAGAGTCATCACCTTGTCAAATGTCCTTTTCGGAAGGACCTTTACATAATTTTCAATTTGATTGTTATAGAACTACCCATGAACAAAGTTTTATCGGGTCCAATAAAGGCAATATAGTCCAAATGCTTCTTTTACAAACATGACAAATGACTATTCACCAATATTCATGTCTATACAAATAGTTATATTTAATAGACATATATTTTCATGAAAAATCACAACATTTTAAGTGACACTTTTTTTCATAAAAGAACCTAATCCTTATACAAGTATAAATATAATTTGGTAGTTCATACTAGTCATACCATATACTAGTAAACGAGAAACTCAACGACCACAATATCAAATATACTCCAAGAATTTTGTGGGTCTAACATAATACAAAAGTATCATCGAATTTTATATCTTTTGCTCCAAATTTAAATTAGACACTAAGTCTAATTTTATCTTTGTCATAAGCAAAGAACCCCCCACATTTTAAATATGATCTCAAAAATATTTTTCAAGTATTTGAAAATAAATTTTCCACATTTTTTTTTCTCATGCTATCAAAGTGTCATTGGCGACATGAAATCACTTTTGAAAATATTATTCTACAAAAGAATTATAGTACTTCAATTCCATTTGACAATTTTTACACAATGTCAAAGTTCATTCCATAGAGGCACAAAATCACTAACTCTAAGTCACTTGCAATTTTCCTCTATCACAAATAGACATACCACTTAGTATTTAAAATACTAACAATAAAGACAAAAAAAATTGTACAATTTATTTTTATATAACAATGAAGTTTATAGAAAATCAAAAGTACAACGTTGACTTATTATGTGAAGTTTTCATATTTTTCAAACCAATTGCATAGTCTATTTTATCCAGAGTAGAGAATTACAAAAGTTTTTAGTCTACAAAAATCAGACACAATCAAATTTCACATGGTGTACAAAACTACAAAAGTTTTTTTCAGTCTCCAAACAGAATTGAACATATTCATAGATTATAACATAGATATGTTTTTCTTTTCAAATAGCCTTCCAACTATAACATTTTGACATACTATTTTATCAAACAAAAATGTGGATCTCTCATTTTGCAAACTAAAGAATTTTAAAGGCAACACTTTTTGCCAAGGAAAATTCACTCAAAAATCATATGGTTTGCAGATCTTTTTCCAAAGACATACATGATAAATATCAAAACTGTTAACTTTTAGAAACTATTTTCCTCGTTAGATAAATAATAAGAAGGTTACCTGGTGTAATCTTTAATCGAAATACCACCAATTCGTCTAGTACATTCTCAGTTCGACCTTGTTAAACAAAGCACCAAATTCTGGAGAAGTAATGCATTAATCTTCTACTTTCATGATCTGTTTCTCTCAATCAGTAGAGTACAAGAAATATCAACAATATAGTAATTTCCTTAAGATTGTTGTTCATCTTGTATTCCTAAAATATTTAGAACAACACTTTGAAGAACTTGGTAAGAAACAACAAAGTTTAAAGAGTATTTTCAAACTAGAAAATTAAAACTAGTAGAGAAAATAGAATCAGAAACAGATTAGAAACAATATAAAAATATTGTCTCAAAGAAAGAAAATCGAGCCACTGAATGCACAGTGTCCCCTTAAGAAAATTATTCCCCTCAAGTACCGAGGTTAATGGATTATATCCTACAAGGATAGAACGATCTTACTCACCAGTGTATCGGTACCTAAAATCACGATGTCAGCAAACCACTCAACGACAGTAAAGTACACTTAGAATACTAGATTTAATAGTAGTAGAAGAAGTCCAGAAAAATTCATTTTTCTAAAATGAGAAGAAATCCCTCAATTTATAGAAAACAAAGGGTAGCGTGAAAAGGTGCATCATAATAACTAATGCATGTTAATTAAAGCATGTCATTTAATATTAATTAGTCTGATATTTTATTAAACATAGAAATATAAAACTAATGTAATAGCTTATAAATTTAAATTAAATGACTTTAGTACATAAAGTTTGCTTTGTGAAGTGTGATGACCTTATTCGATCGTTATAGGTAGATCAATGGAGAAAGAATTGAGTCAAAAAACATGACTCCAGAGTCAAAAAGGCAAAAAAAAAATCCAAAAATTCCAAAAGGGCAAAATCGCTCATGCCGGAGCAATTTTCCTCTATTACATATTAACGTCGTTTACTCCGTTAAAAATAAAAATCGCTACCAGGGCAACAATTTTTGTTCCATTTTTTTTCACTAAAATCACTGGCAGAACAACGATTATTTAACTCTAATTTTTTTTCCTCCAACTAATATCGCTGCTATGGCAGCATTTTCATAGAAAAAAAAAATTTGGCAGTTTTTTTGTAAAAACTTTTTTTTGGAAAATCACTACCTTGGCAGCGTTTTCCTTTAAAAAAATTTGGAAAATATTTTCTTAGTTATTTTTTTTAAGTTTTATGAAAGAACAATTATCTTTTTAAAAAATCGCTGACAAGCAGCATGATTCCACCCAAAATTTTGGACTCAACGTAGAAATCATCAATATGAGGCACGAACTGTAATCGGTGTCGAATTAGGCTACCTTTTTAGCGATTTTTGTTAAAAAATTAATAAAAACGCTGCCTTGTTTTCAAAACGAAAAAAAATAAGAAAAACGATTTTAAAAAAAAAATAAAAACTTGAAGAGAAACGAATTTTAAAAAAAAAAGCAAAAAATTTAACAAGGGCAGCGATTTTGGTATTAATATTCTTTTGATTTATTTTTTTTGAAATTTCTGTCAATTAGTCAATATCTAATTGTAAAATATTTATTTTTTTAAAATAGCTGTGGCAGCGATTTTGGTAGAATTTTTTTATTTTTTAAGAAAATTGCTGGTGCGATTTTCTTAAAAAAAAATATTAAAATTGTTGCCATGTATCGAGGTAATGCCTTAAATGAACTTTCAAAATCACCATAAACCATTTGAAATGCTTTTCTCTGACATTTTTGTGTTTTTCTATAACTAGGAGTATAGTGATGCTTTCCTTTGATGATTACACGAATCATCTTAATATTTATGTCTAGATTTTGCATAACATATGGTATCAATGAAGTGACAATCATGTTACTATTCAAATTGTAATGATCCTCCTTATAATTATCTGTAAAACAAGTATGCGGTTCAATTATTTTTCCTGCCTTCCATATACCACTTGAAATATCTCTAAAGCGAATCATCCAATTACACCCCAACTCATGACGCTTGCAAATAACTCTCTAACTTTTACTCTTGGATTGATCACGAAGATATTCTTTTTTTATTGCAAGACTATATGCTCTTACGACAGATTTCATTTGCTTCTTATTCATAAATAGCATACCTAGTTGCATATACAAATTAGATTAATCAATAATAAATAAATAAATAACTATAAAATATTTAGTTTGCAACAATCGAATCTGACTGGATATATTTAAGATTGTATGGATTCCAAAGTGTCGTTCGGATAGAACCGTCATCTCTTGTATAGATAAAATCTTTTGCACTTTCTTCAGTGTGATCTAAGTATGGAATCATTGTAAAATGATGATTAACACTTTAATCTTCAACGGGTGCATTAGGTGCATCATCCACATCATCATCATCGTCATCCTCATACATTTCATCATTGTCTGTTAATTCATGCTCCAAAGGTTCATCACTGGGCAACTCACCAACTCATTCAACACCCATAGTATTATTATTCACAATTTGTGTACAATAATTCACTGCATATTGAAGTTGGTCACACCTATAAAATATAATAATATAAATATATTGCATATTAAAAAAAATTAATTTTAATAAATAAGAAAACATTACATTTTTTACCTATCAGTTGGCTTCGGTAGAAACGAATTCAAGTGCATGAAAGCATGGCTAGACTCTCCCATATTATAACCTGACACACTCCAATTCAAATAATGATCATGAATATATAGAACAATTTTTATTTATGATATCGCTGTGTCAGAAGCAATATTTTTTTAAAAAAAAAAAGTTAGAGGGGAATATCGCTGCCAGAGCAACGATTTCCTTTTTCTAAAAAAAATTCTTTACTGAAATCGCTTTCAAAAATTAGATGTTGACTAGTTGATAGAAATTTAAAAAAAAAAAAAAATCCACCAGGCAGCGATTTAAAAAAAATAAAAATTTACAATTAGATGTTGACTAGTTGACAGAAATTTCAAAAAATGAAAAATCAAATGAATATTTTTTTAAAAAAAAAAAATTAGTTCCACCAAAATCACTAAAAATATATTTTTTTTCCACAAAATTTATAATAACGCTGCTGTTTTTTGTAAAAAAAAATTAACGCCAAAAAAATAAAATAAATTTGTTTTTATAATGACGCTGCCATAGCAGCGATTTTAATTTTTTTTTAAAAAAAAAAATAAATAAAATCGAAAGAATATTTCTACCAAAATCGCTGGCTTTTTTTTTTTTTTGAAAAAAAAATAGTTACACCAAGGCAACGATTTTCAAGATATTTTTTTGCTTTTATAAAAAAAAACTGCCAGATGGTTGAAAATCACTGCCTTGGCAAAGTTTTAGTTAAATTTTTTTTTTTTTTTTAATTTGTTTCTTGGTTCAATTTTTTTTTTAAAATTGTTCTTCTTAATTTTTTTTTTCGTTTTGAAAACAAGCCAACGTTTTTATTAAAAATTATTTTTTTAACAAAAATCGCTAAAAAGACAGCCTAATTCGACACCGATTACAGTTTGTGCCTTATTTTGATGGTTTCTACGTCGAGTCCAAAATTTTGAGTAGAAATCAGGCTGCCTGTTAACGATTTAAAAAAACATAATTGTTCTTTCATAAAACTTAAAAAAGATAATTAAGAAAGATTTCAAAAAAAAAAAAAAAAATTGGGGAAAACACTGCCAAGTCAGCGAGTTTCCAAAAAAAAAGTTTTTACAAAAAAGTTGCCGAATTTTTTTTCTATGAAAACGTTGCCATAGCAGTGATATTAGTTGGAGGAAAAAAAATTAGAGTTAAATAATCGCTGTTGTGCCAGCGATTTTAGTGAAAAAAAAATGAACAAAAATCGCTGCCTTATTTTTAATGGAGTAAACGGCGTTAATATGTGTTTGAGGGAAATCGCTTTTGCCCTTTTTGGTTTTAAAAAAATATGATGTGCCATCTTGAAATTTTTGGCAATTGTTTTTGCCCTTTTGGCTCCGGACTCCAAAAAACATTCAGGATAGTGACTTTAAAATTCTTAGCTAGGCCAGCCTCAGATGGAATCTCTCCATCTAGGCTAAGTGAGGTATAGGGCCATCTGGAAATGAGTGAGGGATGTTGAGATTTGGCTGATGTATTTTTGTAGCTAAGACATTAAGGAATCCATAAGGCCTTTCGAAATCGAATTCGGATAAATAGAAGTGTAGAATTCCTTGAATTGAACTTGGCGTGAAAGGTATGTGTCGGGACGTCAAGAAAAGGAATTATATTGTATAAAGATCCTTTTTAAGGATGTCGATTCTCTGATCCAACGTCGAGCCTTCTATAGCGGACGGGGTTCCGCTATAAAGACGCTCAAAATGCTATAGCGGGGTAAAACAAACTGCTCGACTCTAAGCGAGATTGTGCTAAAAGAAATAAATTATTAAAGATAAAATGCTTAACTAAGAGCGAGTTATTGAAGAAAAAGAAGACGTCATTGCATATAAACAGCGGTACGCCGTCAGTTAAATTAGTAGACAAAACGCTTACGACTCAGCGATTTGCCCCTTTTGGTCAAATAAAAAAATAAGTGTTTTTTTAATGTATATTTTAGATGGGAAAAGTCCTTTATACACCAGATTCATATTTTAGTATTCTCTTTAAATGTATAATGTAATGCATTAAAAATGATGCATTACTAGTACCTTGTTCGGTACTCTTTTCCAACCTATGTATAACTAATACTTGCATTAGTTATACACTTTATTGTGTATTAAGGTTTGTATTGCTAATATCATGAATTTCTAGGTATTAGCAATGCAATGGTTTTATTGCATGCATTAGCATGATTAAAGACCCAATTACCCCTCAAAACCCTTTTTACATCTTTTCTACCATAATAGTGGAGGGTATCTTTGTAATTAAAATTTTTATGCAATGCAGGCTATTTTTTAATGCAACAAACCAAACAATGCATAAAAATAATTTCGATTAATAGTTTGCAGGATTTCTAGAATAGGAATAAGCTTTATGTATAACTAATGCAAGCATAACTAATACATGCATTGTTAATGCAACCATTACTAATACACTCTATTTAGCATTATTCTTATACACTCTACCAAACGACCCGTTAAGTGCATAAAGTTAACAATCATTTTAATTTACCAATCTTTAGCCTTCTCTTTGAATGTATGTATTAAGCATTAAGTACAAAAATTTAACAATGATTTTTAATTTACCAACGTTTAGCCTTCTAAAAGTGGGAAACTTCAAATGTAAAGTTAGATTATCATTTTATTTTTATATTAAATTTAAAAATTATCAAATATCTAAATTAATTAAATTGTAAATAGTAAAATTTCTATAATGTATTTGTTCAAAAATAAAAAACATCTGATAATAACTTGAGTCTTTTCTACTACTCCATCTCATAATAAATTGAGTCTTTTCTACTACTTTTAATATCTCATTATAAATAAATCTTTCTACTATTTTATTTGGTTGAAATATTCACAATTTCTTGAGTCTTCTTCTTCACCATCTTCAGGTACTTATCATCCCCACCCCCACCCCTATTTTCTTTTCTTTTTTAATATTCATATGTTTGAATTGAAGCAAGGTTATGACTTCTAACCGCATTTGGATTGATCATGACGAGCTTCAATATATGTAACAATTCACTTTTTATCCTTCACGCATAAGAGTTGAATTTCACAAGATAAATATGTTTACTATAGTATGTATTTATCTTTAAATTAGAGTACTATCTATGTCAAGTAGCATCAAATTTACAAGAAATTCTAATCTCAATTTATGAGTTGCTTTTTTTTGTATGTTTTAATTTATTTTTTTTGATAACAGAGAGAAAGTCTAATAATATGTGTCGTTTAAAATTTATCATTTTCAATATAAAATTTGTATTAAGTATTTAGAATAAACGTTCAACACATGTTTCCAGAGACTAGTGATACTAAAACAGTGTTGATTTGTTGCAGTGCTTGAAATTTGTAGAAAACAACGAAAAATAAAATTTATCTTTTCATAAACACAAAATAATAGATTTTGCATTATTCAGAAGGTTTGATCGTTTGAGAGACTTTATAATATTCGATAATGAGAGAGTAAAAATAGTGAAAGGGTAATAGGAAAGATCAATATAAGAATAATAATGTGGTTCATGATAATCGTAGGCTATAAATAAGACAGTAAAATATGCGTTAAAATGATGCTATATAATTAGCTAAATACTATATCAATTATTACTAGGATCCCTACATTAAATAAAGTAAAAATTATAATATTTTCTATCAAAAAAAATCTTTTCAAATTTATCAATACATGAGATTCTTTTTTATCAAAGTAGGAGCCCAAAATAATTAGACCCCAAATACTTTAATAATCTTGTAATCAAGTCGAAGTCGACCTTGATTAACACATCACGCTTCAATGCTTCTGTTAATTTTAATCGTGCGACGATATTCATTGATTTGGGCTCAGTGCAATACAAAAATTGAGCAACCAAAGTATCATCAATTCTATTTATGTATACTAGGTTTGAAAACAATTGTTGCCTAACTTGATTAATGATGCATAAACAGAATATTACAAGATTGTCAATATCTAGTATCCCAAGTTCTATTTATGTATATGGTAGGACTGAGAACAACATTCGTCTAAGTTGGTCAATAATGCATAAATCATTACAGAATATTTTAAGGCTATTAATATCTAATATATGTAGAATTTTTTATCAATAGTGTCACATTTTAAAATTAAAAATAATAAGTTTCACATATTAATACTATTTATAATAGTAAAAATTAATTTGAATTAATAAAATGTTAGCATGTGTTTGTAACAAATTACCTTTGATGTTATTATAAAATCTTTATTTATTATTAAGAAAATTTATGTAATGTAAGACAAAGTTAGGAAATATTTATGTTGAAAAAGTAGATATATATATTTTTTTAATTATACTTTTTTTGTACTGTTTTTGTGAGAGATCTACCAATATAGAACTTACTTGCAAAGTCATTAATTAATACTACAATCCAACAATGGTGTATTTCAATTTCATACATTAAGGGCATGTTTGCTAGAGTGTATAACAAAAATAATGTTGGTATTAGTTTTGTGTATTAGTAGTATCTGGTTTGGTACCTTTTCTCATGCATGCTATACACTCTATTGTGTATTGAGGAGTATATTATTAATACCATGGATTTTTAGATATTAATAATGCAAACGTATTTAATATTGCATTTGCATGGTTAAAGACCCAATTACCCCTCAAAAACACTTTTACATTTTTTCAATCATAATTATACAGGATATTTTTGTAAATAAATATTAATTCTATACAATACATATTTTTTTAATACACCAAACCAAACAATGCATAAAAAATATTTATGTATAACTAATACAAACATAACTAATACAAACATTACTAATGCAAGCACTACTACTACACTCTATTCAACATTATTTTAAAATTGAAATTACAATGTAATATTACCTTCAAAAAGATGAGAAAAGGGTAAAAGGTACCCCTCAATTTTTATTTATTAGTTGACCTTACCCTTATCATTAATATCAAATTATTTATACCCTCACCACTATAAACTTATCCCCGTACCTCTCAATTGGATGAAAAATTCCAGATCAATAAAAATAAATCAATTTTACTTAAATTACTCAATTTTAATATGATCTGATCCACCTAATAATATAACCCATTTCTGTTCGCCTCTGCCTCCACACAATCTCTCACAGAATAGTTAGTGGTCTGTTAGACCCCTAATCTAACTAAGCAAGCGTCAAACATGTATGGCAAGAATTTGAGCATTGATCTTAACATGTCGGTGGTAAAACATTGGGTTAAGTGTTAGTGTGCACCTAAGTGTTCAAGATGCTTAGGTATTGGCATGGCAGCTTAGACGTGCAAAGGCAAAGACAGACGTATGACACCTTTGGGGCATACATGTGGACATTGGCACAACAAGGCAAGACGGTGTGTTGGCTTGACAAGACAAGATTGTGGAACTTGACGATGTCAAGACAAAGACAATTCAAAGTGTTGGCACGAGTTGACAGAATTGAAGAAATTATAAAATGGATAATTTTGGCTCTGGCATTGAAGAAGCATGTGCTTGTCACATGGAATTAATGTATTTGAATTCGAAATGTAATGTAGCTGTTAGAATATAACTGTTGAGACTTAATTTTATTTGAGTAAATCTAACTATGACATGTGTTAGATTTTTCTAGATCGATGAACACCTTGTGAGTGCCTTTTTTTTTCTCTCTTCCTATTCTACTCCATCATCGTACTCCACGTTCATTTTAGACACTTTAGATAGGATTTTGCTGTGTCATTTTGACACTTTTTGCTTACATGTCATGATGAGTGTAACACACTCATTAACTGTGCATCAGAGATTTATTCAGCCAATTTTTATTTTATTTTTTTCTTCTTCTTCCTCATTTTTTCAACCAACATTTTCTCAAACTTGAACATCTTCCATGGTAAAATAAATTCGATTATGCCACAAATGAAAAATCTAATTTCTAACGTCAGAGATTTTCCCAAGCTTAAATTTCTTTTCTTATTTATTGCCCTTCTTCCTCCTCGATTTAATTTGAGAAAAAAGTTTCGAAATTTGGAGAAAAAAAACTTGAAAAGTTGGAGATGAATAAGAACTCACTAAGAAAATGAGATAATCCCCATTAAAAAAAACTTAACAATATGATGTGAAATGAACAAGTACAAATCTGTATTTTTAAAATTTCACTAGATCTTAGATTTTTCTTTTAGCAATAAAATCTGTGCAACTACATTCAATTGTAAGAATTTGAATTACACAAATTTAATAAAATTATATCATAGAAAGATTAAACAATTTTAAGTAAAAGAGATAGATAGAGTTTCGGGTATATAGCGGAGAAGATTAAGGGGTGTATGCTTGTTGGAGAAGACGATGGGATTGGGGCTGGGGGGCATGCTTCTCCTAAGCAGATGTTTTACAAAAAATAAAATGCCATGTGTCATCAACTCATTGGTCATCTTTTATATATATATATATATATTTGAAAGTTTTATTAGTTAAGAAATTAGTTTGAACAAAATGACAAATGTCTTCATTTAATTTGGCACTTTACACCTCATCCGCGAGTGAAACTCACACACACATCATATTTTTGCTGATTGTATAAAAACTGTTAAAGTGACACAATTGAGTCTTATATAAAGTGTTTAAAATGAGTAAAGTCTAGTTAAGGTGTCTAAGTGAAACTTGGTGCCAACTTTAGGGGGCTACCGATGGGTTATGCCTAGGAAAAAGAAAAGAAAAAGCGTATACTATGATAATATGAAAATATGTGAGATATTTTAAATAATAAAAATCTATAAAATAAGCACGTTAACGAGAATATATATATATATATATAAAGCTGAATCTAATCAATCTGATGTGGCACATCTCTATGGCCAGCATTTCTATTTCTCCTTTTTTCTCCTTTTTTGACATTTTATGTTTGTTTTGTATTTTTTAACTGTATTTTCAAAAAACTAAAAGTATTTATGGCATACCCAATTAATTTTGTCATTTATAACATCCATTACACTAATATATATTTAAGTAAATGGAAGATGAAAATATCAAAATCTATTCATTTTTCGCAATTGTTTATACTTATTTAGCCTATAAAATAAAATTAAAAGTTGAGCATTTGTTACAAACAACAACAAATTTTTGTTTGGCTCTTCTTCTTTTGACTATGATGATGAATATATGGTATCAACTTTTGCTGCTAAGATGTCTATCAAATTTCTAGGTTATGTGATTTTTTTAACAAAAGAGAAAGAGAAAATATCGTATGATTCGTTGAAGATATTGATGTAAAGAAAGAGGTCATGTAATAAACGTTTCTCTTCAAAATGAGAGACTTGTTGAAAGAGTGTTTATTTCTCCTACAATGAGATATATATTGAGAGAAAAAATTCATTTTGGTTGAAAAAATATATAAGAACGATGGTTAGTGTTTCAAAGGGTAAGAAGAATTATTTGGAAAGATCAGGTAACAAATATTTTTCTTCAAAATGAAAGACTTTTTGATGAAAAGATGATTATTCTTCCTATCAAGGGAATATATATTGAGAGAGAAAATGCATTTTGGTTGAGAAATTTATAGGAAGGATGATTAGTGTTTCAAAGAGTAAGAAGGATTATTTGGAGAAAGAATCTATTTATGGAATTCGTATCAAATTAGGGAGAGAATAAACAAAAGTTTATTTTGTGATTTGAAAGGAGAGGAAATTGATATTATTTCTTTCAACTTCATTTTTCTTCTAATTTTTTTTTTCTTTTATTTTGTCTTGATTTTTTTGCATCTTTAATTAAAGTTTTTTTCCCTTATTTATCTTTAATTAAAATTTATTCTAAAAATATAATTAAAAAGATGATCTTATTTAGTTTCTTTCCTCATCTATTAATATCATTAATAGTGTTATTATTTTTTATCATTTTCTTATATTAGTTTTTTTCTTTCATTTATTTATTTATATCATTAACCTTTACGTTGTAGGAATGGAAAGAAAATTATCATTTCAAAAGTAAAGGTTAAATTATAATTTTGTTATGATTGAGGAAAGATAAATATATTATTTCAATCCAATATCCACATTTAATACATCAAAAATTAATTGAATAGTTATAAATGGAAAAAGAATCACCATTTAAGGAATCATCATTTTAAAATTTTTGAATAATTTTTTCTTCTAAAATTATATTACATAAATACAAACTTAAAAAAAATAGTGATAAACCAAATAATTTGAATGATAAGCATTTTCAGTCTTCACTTCTAACTTTAAAATTATAAATTTAAATTATCGAGAAAACAAAATATATGAAGAACTATTAGGAAAGAATAAAAAATATATAGAATTGCGTAGGAGATGCGTAGACAGCCAGTTGCCTAAAATTAATTATAAATATATATTAAATAAATTTAATCATGTTATATATAGTTTTAATATTACATTAAATTGAGAGATGAACATGCCATCTTCTTAAACGACCTTCCAAGAACATACACTATTATATATTTATATTCTTATCAATTCTTTCTGACATTTTTTGTTATATTTTTCTTAAAATAATTATTTCCTCGATTTTTTTAATTTAAAAAAATAAAAATTTTATGTTAAAAATTTGTAAAATATAAAAAAAGATTTACTTTACTCTCATCATCTCATCGTTAATGTTATTTATATCATTTTCTTAAATCACTTCTTTTTTACTCTATTATTAATATATATATAAAGTTGAATATGTAATTATGTAAATGATGATGTGACATTTCTTCGAAGTTAGGATTATTATTTATTTGATTTCTCAAATTTTTGGATTCTTTTATCATACTAAATACAATATGTTTTATTATAATTACAATCAATATATTAAGCAATATGTTATAGAAATGAACAAAAAATTATCATTTCAGAAAAATAAAGGTTAAATAATAATTTTATTATGATTAAGGAAAGATGAAGATATTATTTCAATATCCCATATTAATTGAATAGCTATAAAAGGAAAATAAATCACCATTTAAGGAAAAGAAATGTTTGCAATACCATAATAATTAAGAAGAGAGTAAGATATTAATTTAATATCCCAATTTGTAACTTGTAACTTTTGACCTACTACTCAATTAAAAAAATGTATTTTAATAATATAAAAGGGCTATTAATTTAATATTTTTTTTTCTCATTCTACTAATTCAATCCAATTAAACTTAATTTTAAAGATAAACCAACTACTCTATTTTGATTGTTATCACTATATTTCAAAGTTAAAAAATTCAAGAAAAAACTTTTCTTTCACTTGATTTTGATTTTCGTAATATTATTATTTTCTCTGTTATTTTTCAATAATTTTTTATTTCGTAATATTATTATTTTCTCTGTCATTTTTCAATAATTTAATGTTTATTCTGATGGTACAAATTAAGGTGGAGTAGAATATTATAAATGATTCTTCTATTAAATAAGAAGATATAACAACAAAAGGGTGAAGTTTTTTTTTAACAAAAATAGATAGAAAATTCTACTTATTACGTCATTATTCAATATTTTTTTAATGTAAATTTCTCTTGTTGATGCATTTGTTTAGTATTACATTGTTATTTCACATTATGAGATATTTCTTAAACATTTAAGGTGAGGTACACCCAAATATATATTGCATATAAAAGGATCAACTTCACTAGAAATGAAAGAATTTGTTATAGCAAATATATTCCCCCTCATTTAATAAATGTAAAATTTGTCAAGCTTTAATTTTCTTTTTCACAATCTTCATATTATTAAAACAAACAATAATATTACGATTAAACAATAGATTAAATATAAAATTAATCAAAAATATTAAACTTTTAACAAAAGCACGAAGCGCGGTCAAGTTCTCTAGTATATATATATATATACTAGATATGGGACCCCGTGCCAGCACGGGGCCCAATATATGTTACTGTTTTTGTTTTAATTTATATGGTACATATGAAATTTGAAGTTAATCAATTTTTTAGTATGTTTTTATATATTTTAAGTTGCTAATTATTTGTATTTAGAGTATGTTTTACGTAAATATATTAGAAATCACAATAATTAATAAGTTAATATAAAAAAAAACTTATAAAAAATTCATTGACTTTTGAAATTTCATTTGTATCACATAAATCAGGACCGAGTAATATATATGAAAATTACATAAAACGTACTATAA